>JAXGGA010003357.1:0-104178 GCA_038373865.1 Uloborus plumipes | reverse complement strand
TGATTTGAACAATTTTTGGTTCAACTTTGAGCCGTTCAAAAAACCGGTCCCACGATACTAAGTTTTTAATGAACAGCCGATTTGAACAAACTTTTTTTTGTTGGAAAGAACTTTTCAAGGGTACTTCATTCCCGTATTTACATTTCGATTTGAACAATTTTTCGTTCAACATTGAACCGCTCAATCAAGCTGTCACCCCTAATAACTTTTGAATGAACAGTCCGATTTAAACAAACTTTTTTTTGTTTGAAGCATCTCGGCAAGGATACTTTATTACCGTATTTAAATTTTCAATTTGAAACACTTTTGGTTCAACATTGAACCGTTTAAGCAACCTTTCTCCACCTAATAACTTTTGAGTGAACCGTCCGAATGGAATAAATTTTTTTTTGTTCGAAAGATCTCAGCGAGTGCAGCTCATTCCCATATTTGATTTTTCGATTTCGAACAATTTTTGGTTCAACTTTGAACCGTTCAAACAACCGGTCCCGCGATGCTAACTTTTGAGTGAACAATCCGATTTGAACAAACTTTTTTTTGTTCGAAAGATCTTTTCAAGGATACTTCATTCCCGTATTTACATTTTCGATTTGAACAATTTTTCGTTCAACATTGAACCGCTCAATCAAGCTGTCACCCCTAATATCTTTTGAGTGAACAGTCCGATTTAAATAAACTTTTTTTTGTTCGAAGGATCTCAGCAAGGATACTTCATTACCGTATTTAAATTTTCAATTTGAACACTTTTTCGTTCAACATTGAACCGTTCAAGCAACCTTTCCCCACCTAATAACTTTTGAGTGAACCATCCGAATGGAATAAACTTTTTTTTGTTTGAAAGATCTCGGAGAGGCTTTCCCATACATTCCCATATTTCGCTTTTTGATTTGAACCATTTTTCGTTCAATATTGAACCGTTCAGAAAAAAAATTAACATTAGCGTCTACGGGGAATTTAAGTTGAATGTTGATCCTGAACTTAAAGTCGGATTTCCTTCAAACTAACTTTGTAAGAAAATGGTTTTGATAAATAATGTTTGTAAAGTACTTTTCTGAGTAATCTTCTGTGAGGACTCTGATTCCGACTCCGACTCCGCAAACATGGCGGAAATGCAGGCTCAGAAAAAAAATGACTGACTGTGCAGACGATTTTTTGTTTATTTATTCATTTGTTTTATTTTATTTATTATTATTATTTTTTTTTTTGGCAGACGATGTTTTTTTTGTAACAAAAATTTTTCATTCACGAGAACATTTTATTCTTTATTTATATTTAACAACTGGCAACAGATTAAAAGTGAAATTCGAGACATTTTATTAACGGACGAGTTTTTTTTTTCTTTTTTTTTCTTTCTTTGATAAAATGTGTTTTGATGCTCTTTGTACTTTTATTTATTTATTTTATTTATTATTATTATTATTATTATTATTTTTTTTTTGAAAACGTGGAGGATTTTTTCTACGGAGGAACTGTAACAGTTACACTCTTTAAAAGGTGCGACAAAACTTTATTTATTCGTTAATTACTTTTTACGTGTCTACTTCATCTGATGAAAGGGGTATATTTTGCTTTTCGAAATCAGCTCTAAGTGCTAAAAAGGTATGTTTGACATAATTTTAAGTCTCAGATAATCAAGAGAATAATGATCAGATGCGAGAATGCCGATGTCGATGTACGGGAAAGTAGGCTCGTTTAGTTCTTGACAGAACTTCTTGTTTTATAGTATAATACAGCTAAATTTTCCGGCAATAAACTGTAAAATTGCTAACTTTACAATAAGAAAATGTAAAATTGCTAGTTTTACAGTTTATTACTGTACTGTGCATATTACAGTTTTAAATTGGAAACTCGAGTGCCAGTATTATACTGTAAAAAAAGCAGTTCATTTTTTGCAGTGGGTTCATCTCCGCCGCATAGTCGCTTTTCTATGTTTACCCAACGAGCTAAGAAACTGAATTTTGAAAGCAGCATCCGATTTTTTTCTTTCATATTTGTAAATCTGAACCGTTTATTTCAAAAAACCAGTCAAGCTACAACCAGTCAAGCTTTAAAAGTTGAAAAAGAAAACCTTTTTACTTTTAGGATTAAGGATTAGAAATCACGATTGAATAACTTAGTGTGATGATTTAATGTTTTTTTTTTCTTTTTTTAAGAACTAGAAAGTTTGTCACTTGACTGGTTTTTGAAATGCATGATTCAATTAAGGATATTGAATACTTTCTACAGATAAAGCAAAAAAAAAAAAAAAAAACGGCGTAGATGTAAATCCTGTTTATGAAACAAAAGCAAAACTAAGATTCATTATATCACTGTATCCAGCAGCACTTGGGAATAGAGAGCAATTGTTTAGAGAGCAATTGGAAAATACATCAGAGTAAAATAGGGCTGCGACATCGATGTCGATGTTTTGGAAACATCGATGTTTTTGTTAAAACATCGATGTTTTTAACATCGATGCTTTGGTGTCGATGTTTTTAAAACATCGATGTTTTGAGTTCGATGTTTTTTCCGATATCGATGTTTTTTCATTTTGAATTAAAAATATAATAAAATTTCTCACAGAGAAGTGACATCGAGGGAAAAACATCATCTTCAAAATGAAAAAACCATTGACATTAAAAAATAGACCCAACAACATTCAATTTCGGAAACATCATCACCAATGTCGTAACCCTAATACATACGATATGCACCCGGAATTAATGTCTGACAAAAAAAAAGTGCAGGAGCCCTTTAGTTATCATTTATTGAATCTCATTTTCAAACCCAAAAAGTCTAAATTCCCGTCAAACATGCAAAAATTCGTCTACATTTGAAAAGTGCTACAGCTGAGCTCCTGTGATCTACCATGCGAATTAAGCTCATTTATGTCTTTCATCCGCAATGTCTGGAAAATAGCATAGAAAAAGAAAGAAAAGTAAATCTGCTGCTGCCGGTGTGTCCGGAATTTCCCAAAACTATACCTCTTTTACCGAATAATGAATGCATTTAAAATAAACAGAGGGATTTTTTCTTGACACATCATAAACATTAACGGCGACAGGAAAACCTTCTCTGGTCTGTTTTGTTTGTTTTTTGCAGTTGACTTGCAAAGTGCGGTGTTGTACGTAATTTCACTCATACGTAAATTCACATTTCTAGCTCCTAATAATAATTGTTCATTGTTTGGAAAAAATTTGTGTTTCATATAATCAAAATAATTCTTTCTCATCATTGAACTGACGGTAAGTGCTATGATACATTTTTTTCTTGGATTCATTTTCGAGGTAGATTAATTTTCAGTATTATTCAAATAGAAAATATTTCCTTTTTCTATAACTAGTTTGAATAAATTTTTGCATGTTTTATTATCAGTTTTAACCCTGCTACTGTGTTCGGGTCCTTTTCGACCCAAAACAGATTTCATTTGCTTATAAATTTTCGAGTAACGTTGGTATAACGTTTTAACTTCATGAATGTGTTCATTTTCATGTTATATTACACACATATTTTTTTTGTTTTGATTGAAGTATAACCCTACTTGTCAAAAAAAAGTTTACTAATACTGTGTTCGGGTCCTTTTGGACCCATATGATTAAAACGCATGTATCAGAGAAACAAAATAATTTTATGCTTGTTTATTTTATTCATAATTTATGAAACAATGTATAAAACATTTGTTCATTGTTTTTGTACGTTTTTTAAATATTTTTTAATGGTTATCTTCTGTTTTTCTTTCATTCATTTTTTTTCTTCTTTTTTTTCTTTCTGAATACCATTTCTTCCTTTCTATGAATTGAAATCAGTACCAGTGAAAATGTTTCAAGGTTAACTTTCATAGAACTGCAAACTCTGCAATTATGCCTATCTGAGGGGAATTCCCTTTTACCCCCTCTCTCCGCCGCTTCCCCCGCGCATATGATTCTGTACATAAATCTGTACATCTCATACAAATGTTGTACTGTTCGTATTTCCATTTTTAACACTTCTTTTTAAGCTTAAAAATTTCTAGTAAATTTCTTAAAGTGACAGCTTACATAATTTTGTTAGTTTTCTTTAGTACGAAAACTGGAATTGCTATAATATTTAAATTTTATTTATGTGTTTTCTCGGATTAAATATGTAAAATAAAATACAAAAATTGAGTGATTTATGTTTGGAAGTTTCTAATAAAATCAAATATAACAATTAAACTCGAAAAAATATAAAAAAAACGGTGTTAGGGAATAAATTACATATGTTTGGTCCATTTGGACCCGAACACAGTATACGTATGTTCGGGACGAACACAGCAGCAGGGTTAATTCTATTCAAGGTTCAATATGGTTCTATTCAAGGTATCAATCAAGGTTGCGAAATTATTCTTCTTAATTTGTATTAAGGAAGGACTCAAAATTCAGTATATTTTCAATGTATTTGTCGAATACTTATTCTTTTTTGTATTGCTTAAATTAATAAATATATTTGTTTATAAACTTTATTACTGGCTTTACTTTGACATTTTTGAAATAAAAGTTTTATTTAACGCATCGACACAATGCCAAATGAATTCTCTGACCCTCTTGAAAACATTTGTTAGAGATTTGTATTCAAAAATGTACGCAAAATATTTGTAAAAAGATCGATGTTTTAAAACATCGATGTTTTTTGGTCGATGTATCAATACCATCGATGTTGTAATTTCTAACATCGATGTTTTGTAAACATCGATGTTTTGCCTTCGATGTCGCACCCCTAGAGTAAAAAAGTAGCAATTATCGGGGTGCATGAAGGTTGATAAGAAGTAAATTTTCTATGTGTTGCAGATGAGTCCGTACCATGTTTGTGTATACTGATCTTCAAATTACAGTCAGGCCTCGAAATGGAGACACTTGGACGCCTCTGCACTCGGCAAAAATGGACGTTTGCATTGAAGTTTTAAAGGAAATCTGTTCCATAGATGCGTCAGTTAATCAGCATATGATTCATGTCGAATTTTAAAAATATATTTCAAGAGCACATTTATTGATTTAAACTGACCCTAAATCAATGACTTTATTCCTAATATGATTGTGGCGTACGAATTGACGTGTTCCCCGGTGGGGACAAAACCAGGGACCTCAGTGATAGTAGTTCAGTGCTTTGGTCGCTGAATCAAAACGCCTCATGACTCGGCGGGCAAAGTTGGGTTATGTGCTCTCTAAGTACACCATATGATAAATTATTCTGATAAATAGCCTTTTTTCAAGCGTCCAAAGTGGAATTTTGCCTGAGTTGCTTTTAACCCTTTAAGCGGTCAATTATTTTACCAGAAATGCTTCCAAAAAAGGCATATTTTTTATTGCATACAGTTAAGTACCATACTTAACAGAATAAGAATATAAAGAATTTTTAAATTTTTTTTCATTTTCAATGCTTTTACAATACTTTTTATTTTACAATTTTGGTCACAAAATCCCGATATATTTGCTTTTTTCAAGTTCATTCTGCATGCAGCAATGAATGGTTTACAAATTATGCAAAAATTTCTCTGACCCTTACTGTGAATTTTGAGGTTTACAATTTTCCGAACAGTTCTGGAAAACCAGAAAAGGAAATCTGAAAATATCGATGCCCGTACGCCGTACGGGCAAACCAGATGAGGCCAATTTCGGGTAGCACGTACACCGTACGGGCAAACCGCTTAAAGGGTTAAATAAAAATGCTACTAACATTCATGTATCCTCAACCATTTTTCATGCTCGTATTAAAGATGTATGTTTTTGAATTTGCATTTAAAATCTCAACATTTCAGATTCCATTTGATTGCATGATGATTCTGTTGTCATCCCTTGATATAGGTTATGCAGGCGAGGGCCAAAACTACACTGCCGATTTCAACATGAACCAAACTTCTGCAAGTCCACCTCTGGATACAAATGTGGCCTTGACGCGTCGGGCTCTGGCCGCTGCTTTCAATCCCAAAGGCATCCTGGCACAAGCCGCCAGCCCGGAAGCTTATTTCGAGTACGAGTTCATCAGGAGAGATTTCCAGGTAATTATGTGTTTTTTTTTTTAAAGACAACAGATACCAGATGAACTTCCATGATTGTAATGTCATGCATCTTTTAGACATGGATAAGTTCTAAACCATTTACTTGCGATAATCCACCAGCGATCCACCATAATATTCTTAAATATGAGCGCACTGAGAGCTTTATATCTTGTCAGAGATGTAGATCATTTAGCCATTTTAGACTAGCTTGGGATTCACCGCGTGGAGGATCTTCTTTGAACCCCAGGTAAATATGTTGATGCGCTGAGAAGGTTGAAACCCAGAAATTGTAGCAAATCGAACAAATATTTTAATGAGATTTGTCATTTTGAATTTTTAATTCCGGAAATAAGTGGAGGACTTGATAATTTCTCCATTTTTCTCTCAGTGAATGAACAGCTCTCACAAAGAGACAATGTGAATTCCTCAGGGTATGACCGACTGAAAGCAAAAGATACGTAAACATGTTGCAGCCAATGCCTTGAGTATTAATGATGTAGAAAGTAGCGTCATATCACAATCACATTAGGCAAGAAAAAAAAAAGGTCTGATACATTTTATGACGTAAAAATGAATTTCAACGGAGGATCCTACCAGCAATAACCACTACCTGCTCGGAATTATGTCTTAAAAACTTATTTTCAAACAGACTTCGTGACAATTCATAACGTCTACCACCACGCTATTCACGTAAGTACACTGCTGGGAGACAATTCTTCAAATATATTCGTTTTCGATACGTTGTATTATTATTTGCACTTTTAAACAAAATTTTACCATAAGAATATTAAAACATTAAAGGTGCTCTGTTAAAAATAAAGTTCAAGGTTTCATCAAGAAATTAGTTTAGTGATGAATTTCACCAATGTAATGGTGCTTTTGCCAATTGGTGTAAACCAAAAGCACCATTACATTGGTGAAATTTATCCGCAATAAAATGGTTGTCGCTCATTTTTTTCTAGGTTATTTCTTGGTGATGCATTGAACTTTCCTATTTTTAGTGTGTAGGGACTTTGTTCCTTAAATTAGGCAACTCTTGATCATTTTTCGATAATAACTTTCTCTTCCTAGGCATACGAAGAAGCGACATCTTTTGCTGACAATATCAACAAGAATGTTGCATCAAAGCACCAGGCATTAGTAGGCCCTTCCCCCCGAACCACTTTCTACAATCCTCAGCCCGAAAACCGAAACGGCCTAGACTACGAATGGTAGAGAAGATTGCCATATGTCATGACAGAAGAATATGTTTCGTGTGCTCTGTTTTGAATGAATGCCATGTTGGACACCTCTGTGTGATAACTTAATGAGAGAATAGTTATGGTTTTTTCTGGATCATGTAAATGTACATTTTTACTGCAGGCACTATGTAAGAGTTGTCATATGATTGAAGACTAGGACTTTATAAGTTTCGCAAAATGGAAAATTTTGAACACTGATTAGGTACTAAAATTTTCATCGGTATTCACCTAAGCAAGAAAGCTGTGTGCTTAAGATTATCGTCAGATCTTGGCGGAATCTTATTTTGCAGACAGAACTTCGTAACAACAGTCACATTAGAAAATCGTCAGCTCTTTGAAGCATCTTGTTTTAAAGACATATATTTTTGTCCACAATGACATTTGTTCAAAATATACTTTCTGTCAACAGTTACATCAGAATGTTAACAGAGTATCTTATTTTACGGACAGAACTTTTTGTAAGTATTGAGATTTGTTCGAAAGTTACTTTTTGTCAACATTTATCGCAGAATATTGTCAGAAGCTGGCAACATCTAATTTTATAGACAACATTTTGTCAGAACATTTGGTGAAAGGTTAGTTTCTTCGAAATGCAAGTTTTAAAGAGGACAAAAGTTTCGTAAGACGAGGCATGATTGTAATTTTTTTAACAGCCATGTGCTTGTTTGCGAAACGTACTTAAAAAACAAATAATGAATGATATGTTTAAAAAAAAAAGAGACGCTACACTGTGTGTAATTCTAAGATTGTTGATGGTTATGTTTTCAAGGAAAGAAACATATGCAGGTATTCTAATACGCAATATGTAACAAACTATCGAACAATGAGGTGAAAACTAACGAGACTTTTTTCACAAAATGTTGCTATATTGATTTGACCACCACTAGCATATACGCTGCCATATACTATTCATTTGAAATGTACTGTTCTCGTAAAGTGTTTAAATTTTGAGAAACCCGAAAATTATCACGTTTCACTCAGGTTTCTACTTTTTGTTTTTCTAACAACAAAAATTGAACTTTTTACAAAAGAATCCCGTTTTTTTCTTTTCTTTTCTTTTTTTTTTTTGATGTTTTTATATCAGAATCAATGAGCAAGTTTAATCAGTTAGCCATAAACGAAAATACTGCTTCATAGTGTGATATTTGGGATACATAACATAGTTGTCATAATGCTGATTTGTCATTGTGCACAATGCCCATTGTCTGTTTTTCGTGTTTCGGCTATTCAAATTTTCATATTGCAATGTAGGTGAAGCTATAACCTTTTAAGAGTATTTTTAAGGGTGACTGACACGCATTGTCATGTTAAGCAAGAAAAAAATGTAACAATCTTTCTCATATAGTTTATGAAATGTCACTTTCGTTGGCATTGTAATTTATAACATCCATGTTGCAGTTGGCAGACTTGTTTCAACATATGACAACTCCAGCTACAGCTTCAAGTAGAGAAACTGTTGTTGCAATAATATTTTAATCTATAATCAATCCCCTAAGATAGTTGTGATATAAGAAAGAAGAACTTCTCTTTCTTCCCCCATCATCGGAAAACATTTTTATGTCCGAAATGGTGTCATTCCTGTTGTAGCTAGATTGTGATATTTCTCAAGAATACTCCGCGCCTGTACAACAACATTGGATGTATATCGGACAATGCTGGAAGAAGATGAATACATTCAGTCAATGGCAAATCGTTTTACAGGGCAAACTGGTTTCTCAGTCTGATTGGTAAAAACTCACACACAATTGATTGTTGTGAAATTGTTACCAAGTTTTTGAAACTGATCATATTTTTCGAGTTTTTGGTGGATTTATCTTATTTTTGTGTTTTAGAAACCCTCTTTTTGTATTAACTTACTCCCTTACCAGCTGATTTAAAATATTGTAATAAATTGAATGAAAATAATAATAAAAAAAAATATTTGTAACACGTTTTGCTGAAATATCACATGACCGGAACTGCAGCCAATTATAAATTTGAGCTGGTTTGCCCTTTATTCAGTTCTGTCACTGGCAGTTTTTCAAGTGAAATAGGCGAAATGTTTGTTATAATGTTTCCCAAAAATTAATCTAAAGTAATGAATGATACACTATATTGGTTTGTATTTATATGATTTAAAACTTGTCTTCGTTTCTTTAAAGTTTGGTTGTATACATGATTTATATGTCTGATGATAGTGCAAATGAACTTTTCTTCCTTTTTTAATTGTTTATTTACTTATTTATTTTTTTGTTTGTTTGTTTATTATAATTATTTTTATTGTTATTATTATTATTGTTTGGAGACGAATAAAACTTTTTGATGTTTTTCTGTTTATGTGAAAGTCACGATGAATTGTCGACACCCATTGTAAACATTTCTTCTAGGATATATTGCAAAAGAGGAAGAAAATAACTATTGCCAAAAGTAACTTCGTGATTTTCTACTTGAATATCCTAGCTTGTGACGTGCTGTTTGTTGGCGAAGCTTTGCGCTTTGTTAACTGCGACCGGCACCCCAGTGTGGTTATCTTCTTCGAGAAATTGGTAACTTTTAATTAAAAAACAAGTAAAAATATTATATTAGACATGCAGTATTTAATAGAATAATCCTATAAATCGAGATATATATTTTAACCATGTAAACAAATTTCAAATATTTATTGACTCTATAGAAGACTATTTAAATTATTCAAATAATAATGCATTTATTTTGGAAAATTTGTAAAGAGATTCTACCAATGATAAATGTGTTATTCCAAAATATGGTACTCTTTGATATTGGACACGTTCATTCGTTGAAGCAATAAACTGCTTGTTTGAAGTCCTGAATTAACTTTCTTTGACGCCTTCTGGAGAATTCAAAACTACTTCGAAATGAAGTTAGTTCGTTCAAAAAATGCAAAGAGTACCATTGATATTCCACATGGAGTAAGAGGTACAGGGTGAACTAGACCGCTCAAACTCAGCACGGCCTCATTCTTTCCTAAGAATACCCAATGAACAAAAGTTCCTAGAAGCTTTTAGTTTTCGGAAAGTATTGTCGAAGAAACGTCATAAAAAATAATGTGTGTCGTATGAAATTATACGTCATTCGCCCGCCTTAATGTGAGCAGTGAGCATTTATAATATCATACCATTTAAGAAAAAGCATATAAAAATAAACATTGTTCGTGTTTATTCCTATACAGAACTGGGCCATTCAAAGGAAAACGTTAATTTTGTCCCGTGCTTGACGCTTCATATATTTCATTAAAAATAATAATGTAAAAAGGTAATGAATAAAATTTTGTTGCTTAAGAAATCACACACGTTTGTATGTGATTCGATAAAAAAATTTCGTCATTACCTATTATTTTTAATGAAATATATGAACGTACGGCACAAAATGGCTACTTTTGGTGGAATAAACCTATAACTAATGTTTTTTACGGTTTAAGTTATTATTTCTCAACAAATGAGATAGGTTTCATTTACATTGGAATCTTAGCAATCAAAATCTACAATTTGTTTTGCTGTTGCTGAATTAATGGTGCAAAGAGTAACTAAAATTTCATAAAGCCCGTTTACGGGAGGTTGACTTTACATGTCACGCACGTGACGCATGCAAATAAATTAAATTTTAATTAATGTTTTGTACGTCATGCAAGGAAAATGGCTGCGCAGAGTTTAGATCGGTCTAATGAGTTCATCTGTATACGTTACCGGAAATGTATGAAACTCCGTGTTCTTTAAATGACTAGTTACTCTACAGAATGTCGGCGTTTCAACCGTTGCCAGTGAACTACATATTACTTTAATAGAGTTAAAATAAAATTTATAAAATAGCTAAAATTTTTAACTGAAATTATAAATTATGTTTATGGTAGAAACATTATGTATCATAGTTGGAATTATTCTCAATATAATTTAAGTAATATTTATTATTTTTTGTGTTTTCATGTATCGTAAAATATATTTCAGAAAAATGAGTTGAACTTTATCGATGCAATATTGTTATTATCTTCAGTTATGAAACTTAACTACTGTTAATAAAAAAATATTCTTTACAATCTTGAGAATTTTGTTTTACTTATACCTACGTTGAGAAAGAAAAATTGTTTCCAGTCCACAGTTTTTTAATCGCATAAAAGACATGCATGTACTAAACCCACTCTACTTACAACGCGTTTGAACAACACTATTGGGGAGAAATAAATGTAAGGACTACTCTTTCTGAGCTGTGAGATATTTCCAATCCGGGAAGAAAGAAAAAAAAATCTGTCCAAAATGTCTAGTTTGAAATGATACTTACATATTTTAGCTCAAAAATTTTTGACACACTTTGGAGCAGTTCATTTTTGAGTCTGAGGGATGCAATGAGAACCATCATTTAAACCAGTGGTTCTCAGCCTTTTTACAGCTAGCACCCCCTTTAGGATTGAAAATTGTTTCAACACCCCCTTTGAGAACGAGCGTAAAACTGGAAGAAGAGGAGAGGAGGTAAAGCAAATTTTGCCCAAACAGATAGTTGCAAAATGACTATAGAGCAGAAAAATGCATGCTTTTTTTTTTTTTTTTTTTAACCGTGCATTTTTTTCCCTGAAAAGCTGTGTTAGTGTGATAATCCCTAGAATGGAACCTTTGAATGAGTGAACCAGTTTTAACCCATTAATGCCTGACATTTTTTTTCCCAAAGATATTTTGTATATTGGTTACAAACAGTATTTAATGGACAGGAAAAATAATAAAAAAATATTATGAAAAAAATATATTTTTTATTAAGGAAAGAAAAATCGTCCTTTAAAAGTTACGATAGACCCCAGAGGGTACATGATGCTTTTTTTACTATTTTTTTTTTTTTTTTTTTGCCTACGATATAATATTTAAAAAGACATTGTATAAGAAGAAATAAAATCGGCAATTAACATAAACTGAGAAGCGCAGAATAACTTTGAAAACTTAGCTTTTTGTTCTTGAGATTGTGAACGATGTAATTTTCGATAAAGATCATATTAAAAGTGCTTCAGAACGCACTTTACAATGGCTATGAGTTGCTTTCTGTTAATAACGAATGGAAACAATATCAAGGTCCTAATTGAGCACTATTATTTGGTTGAAATGTTCAATTTGGGGGAAATTCAGACCCTTTTTTGGACCGTCCCTAAAAAGGGACGCAGGCATTAATGGGTTAAGGTAAATGAGAACAACACGGTTTGAAATAAAAATGTACCTTTTTAACATTTTTATTTGAAAACAAATATATTTTGAAAAATGCACTACCTTCAAATAGTTCCTTGACCATTCCGATTCCAAACATTGTGTACAGTATTGTTCTTATTTACTTGCAAATGTAAATGGCTGCAAATCCAATATGGCTGCTGTAAAAGGTATGAACAAATTAATGGAAACGTGCGTGCAATGAAACATTTTATACACTTAAAAATGATTGTACTCTTTAGTCAAAATATAATTCTATTGAAAATTTATATTTATGAAAAGTATACGAATGAAAAAATTATCAAAATGGTAAAATTCAAGATATCAGCCTGAAAAGTTGTAAGGTTTGTTTTCAGGTATTAATCATTTTTAAACCGTAATTTACATGAAAGTAGAATGTTTTAACAAAGATAAATGTTTAAAATGATATGCAGGGAGCATAAAAATGTGATTTAGCCTAAAAATAACACTTTAAAAATATTTAGAAACATTCCAAACTTAAGTTTCGGGAGTTTGCCGGTTTAAACCAATTTCCTGCAAGAAACAAGTTTCTTTTGCGAAAAAGTTTCCCATATTGATACAAGTTGCATCAATGCGAACTTCTCACCGGTGTGAAACGTATTTTTAACTACCAGTTGGAAGGTATATCCAACGTGTTTGTTTCGTGTTTCGTCTTCAGCTGGATTATAGATTGTTCAGATTGACATCACCCAAGTAAGAGTATGTGCAATCTCTCGATATTGTAGTTTTGGATGAATTTCAAACAAATTAGCGGCTCAGCTATTTGCTTGAAATTTCTGCCTTAGCTGTAGCCATATTTGTTAAACTACTCCAGGAGCTTTGCTGGTAAGCCAGAAAGGTGCCAAACTGCTACCATCAACCTATCTCAAAGTTTTTTGCAAGTTTCCGATTTATTGCCGTAAAGTGACTGACTTTTGTTTGCAAGCGTTATAAATTCTTTAGCTAGGTTTTTGACTTTAGCAGGATACTTTCCTGATTTCTTCCAGGTATGTTACTGGCAGAAGTTAAGCCTATAACTGCCCATTATTTTCCAGGAGTGTTTCGCTTTGTTTTTAGTGAAACTGTGAAGAGAGAAATTGGCTGAAAACATGTCAGACATACAAAACATATTTTCCGGTAAGAAGAGAATCGTATGAGAAACACCACTACAAAAAATTATTTTTTCCTAATAAAAAAGCGAGAACATTCTTAGGGCTAATGAGATATATTCTATAGATGTTTTGTGATAACTTTATAAGCGTCTGCGAATCAACCGAACAAAACATTGTTACTAAACTAAAAGGGAGAAAAAATTCTTGAGACTTATCTGGAAGATTCATTAAATATTTTGCAGTAATTTTAAAAATACCTGTGAGACAGCAGAACAAAATATTGTTACTACTTAACTAAAAAAATTTACAAAGTTTTATATTTTGATGCTTCATTTTAACAGAAAGCTTTTTTTCATTTTACTACTTCAAATGACAGTACAAATCACTATACCTACCATCTCTATAAAAATGTGTTTAGTTTTTTTTCCTTTCTTGATGTGATATAGACTTAAACGTAAAGTATTGATAGGGCTTAAAATGCAGAGAACTCGGGTAAAATTGGCAAGACACAGATGCATGCATGTGACAAAACGTGTCCTCAAGGATACCACTAAACATTAAGAATTTTAAAACAATGCTTACGTTCACCGCAAAGACTAAAACCTGTGATTCAAGTCATACGCCAGACGCAAGAATGGTATATGGTTCAATGGAGTCATCAAGAGAAAGCTTCCTTGCAGAAATTATTTAGTCATGAACTGGCTCCTCTTCCTACTGCTTTATTTGATGATGAGTGAAATATGAGAGGCCCAAATAAATCTGCACAAGAGGCTAACTAAAGGTAGTTTTCAGGGTAGGCGGTAAGAGTAGTCCAGAAATTATCATTCTTGGTGAATGTGCAACATTGTGGGTAGTACCTACACTCGCAAAGCTACCTGCTTGAGTAATTGTATTGATGGTGCAGAAAACCTTATTAAGCACGAAATACAAACCATTCTTGCGGTGCACAATCTGTTTAAGAGATACGATAAATTTAGTACTACGTCACAACGTCGAGCCACACAAGAGAAAAATGTCTATTGTGTTTTTCAACTTAATGAAAAATCACCACTTTCTAAAAGAGATATCTTACTGAAAATAGTACCAAATATGACGCAAGTAATTAAGTTTGTGGTGAGCCGACTGTGTTCGATCCCCAGGTCAATGTGTAATTGTTAGTGGTACCGATTCTTTTCCGATTAGATTGGTGTTGGAATTCAACAAGCTTTTGTTTCTAATTAAGAAGCTGATGTGATTATGACTCACTATTTAGCTAAAGTCAGTAGTATTCCAAAAGAATTTAGAAACCTTCCAAATTAAAGTAAGTCACTTTACGGCAAGAAATTGTAAACTTCCCAAAAACTCTTAGATAGGTTGATGGTAACAGTTCAACACTTTTCTGGCTTACAAGGAAAGCTCCTGGATCAGTTTAAACAAATATGGCCAGTGCTAAGGCAAAAATTGCAAGCAAATAGCTAAGCCACTTATTTGTTTTGCAATTCATCCATAACTACAAGAACGAGAGATTGCACATTCCCTTACTTGGGTGAAGTGGTGAAGTCAATCTGGACAATCCATCATCGAGCTGAAGGCAAAACACTAAACAAACAGATTGGATATACCTTCCAACTGGTAGCTAAAAATATCTTTCACACCAGTGAGAAGTTCGCATTCATGCAACTTGTATCAATATGGGAAACTTTTTCGCAAAAGAAACTTGTTTCTTGCAGGAAATTGGTTTAAACCGGCAAAATCCCGAAACTTAAGTTTGGAATGTTTCTAAATATTTTTACAGTCTTATTTTTTGGCTAAATCACATTTTTTATGCTCCCTGCATATCATTTTAAACATTTATCTTTGTTAAAATATTCTATTTTCATGTAAATTACGGTTTAAAAATGAGTAATACCTGAAAACAAACCTTACAACTTTTTAGGCTGATGTCTTGAATTTTACCATTTTGATAATTTTTTTATTCGTATACTTTTCATAAATATAAATTTTCAATAGAATTATATTTTGACTAAAGAGTACAATCATTTTTAAGTGTATAAAATGTTTCATTGCACGCACGATTGCATTAATTTGCTTCGTACCTTTTACAGCAGCCATATTGGATTTCGCCATTTTGACAAAAATGCTCAAGGTTTAACGTCTGGCACTCAACGGATTCGGAATCAGCAGGTCAAATTCATATAGAAACCGCCAAAAAATGTCATATATGTAAAAATTTTAGGTATATGGCCTTCTAGCCTGGACTACAGGTAAAACTTTTGAAATTGCCGTAATTTTAGGCAATTTTCAGTAACGTTAACTAGAGAGAAAGAGGTCTCTCTATATGATTTTTCAAAATTGAAGTTATTTTAAGTCTAAGTATGTTAGGGAGTCGGAGCTATTTCCAGCATTCTCTGAAATTGAAGTATAAACTAGACCATCCTCAGAGCCTACATACCAAATTAGAAGCTTCTACGGAATATAGTTTTTGAGTTATGCGACATACATATAAACGCACATACGTACATACAGACGTCATGAGAAAACTCGTCGTAATTAACTCGGGGGTGGTTGAAAAGGATTTTTCGGCTGTTTATACGTTGGTAGGTACATGTATGCTCGTGCTGACAGGTCGAAAAAACTACTGAACATTCATTCGGGGGTGGGCAAAATCAAAGTTTAGACTCAAATTTGAGTGATTTTTTTTTTTTTTTCGCGATTACAATACTTCCTTTACTACGTAAAAGGAAGTAAAAACGCAAACTTAAACTCTGAAGAATGTGATTGTTAATTATCTTTGGTGTTGCTAGGGGGATGTTTTAAGAGCACAAAGAGTCTGTCAAGTAAGGTGGTTCTTATCTAGATATTTTTAGAAACTGACCTCGTAAAAACGCAATTTTAGGCTTTGTTTGGACACGATTGGAGAAGAGGCGAGTAGTTTAAGATTAATTCCCTTCATCGAAAAATTTTCAAATGGACATTAATGAAACACATTTTTTGACTATTTTAGGTAGTTACGCTATGGAAGGGGGCACTCACACCTCAAAAAAAAAAAAAAAAAACTTTTAGAAATTCAAGTGCTATTGACAAATTTTAGGCTATCCTTCATGTCATTAGGAGAAGGATCAGGGCTCGGGAGATACTGCAGGAAAATAAATGTTAAAGATATACTTTGGCGACATAAAAGCAGAAGATTTCTTGACGCCCCTGCCCCAAATATGTTCTTTACAAGCACATTTAAAAATACACTTCCCCGCCCCCCCCCCCTTATCGCCCAAAATATGTTTACCGCCTCTCAACATATTCCCCCACCGGTTTATTCTTTCCCACTACCAATCAACGTAACTAAAATTAGTAAGTTATTTTATTACACAGGATAGATCGAACCCCGAACCTCGAACTTACCGCGTAAAGAGAGCGCTCAAAGCAATCGCGTTTGACCACTGGGCATTTAAGGCACATCTTGGTTAGGTTCGTAAGAATTTAAAGGCTCTGAGCCCATGTTTGTCTGTACGCATGCGCTTTGAAAAATACCACAATCATTTTCAACGCTTGGAGGAACTTTACACAGACTACTTGAAACTTTCCTCCAACAGTTAGAGTTTTCGTAAAATCGAATAGCTTACTCCAGAAGTTGTGCAACGTTGCATCCTTTAAAAATGGTAACGTTACAGGGTCATTCCATAGTGACTAACGTAATATTCAGAGCTGATTGTAACTTGAAGGATAAAAAATATTTTTTAGTTATGCTGGTGGATTTACAATGTACATGGTATCTATGTATCATTTCTGCTAAGAATTTAAAACAAAATTACTGACAGCAGATATTTTTTCAACCAAAATAGCAGCGTTGCTCATGTTGCTCATGTTGTGAAGCAAAAATTTCTCAAAGTTCAGCAAGTGTTAAAAATTGAATGATACACTGCTCGACATTGAAAATGCAACACCAAGAAGGAGTGGTCAGAAATTGATGAAATTTGGTAAGAAGACAGAGACAGCATGGAACAATAAGTGATATTTATTTCAAAATAAACAGGCAAAATTTAGAGCGAGGACGGCGTCGGCTCAGTAAGAAGTAGGACCACCGCGGACAGCGATGCACGAAGAAACACGTCTAGGCATGGAGTCAAAATAAGCCTGCGGATGGTGTCCTGAGGGATGGCCTTCCATTCCCTTTCAACCATTTGCCACAGTTCGTCCTCTGAACGAGGCTGTGACAGGTTCTGCAAACGGCGTCCAATCACGTCCCACACATGTTCGATTGGGGACAAGTCAGGAGAGTATGGTGGCCAGGAAAGCATCTGTACACCTCGTAGAGCATGTTGGCTGATTCGAGCACTGTGAGGCCGGGCGTTATCCTGTAGAAAAATTGCATTTGGCAGACCCTGAAGGTAGGGGATTGCCACCGGCCGCAGAACATTATCCACATATCGTTGGGCCGTCATAGTGCCCCGAATACGAACTAGAGGTGATACGGAATTGTATGCAATAGCGCCCCAAACCATTATGCCACGTTGTCGCGCTGTGGGGCGTTCCGGGCCGTGGTGGCCCGATCGGTAAGGCATCGACTCGTGTCCGGAGGGACCCGGGTTTGATCCCAGCCGATCAAAGATCTACCGCCTTGATTAATGGTGGCTGGGAGGCGTTAAAAATGTCGTGGTCACAAAGTCCTCCAAGTGAAACGATACCTCTGGGGGTGCTGGGTCTAGGGTTTGCTCGACCCTAGGTTCTGGTTCAAAATTAAGAACAGAGCGCCCTTCAGGGCCCTATCCCGGTTAAACCACGAAGCTGTGGTTGGTACGGGGGACCCTGGAGGTGTGAAATGAAATGTGGGGCGTTCCACAGTTACTGCCGGATTCGATCTTTCTCCACGTCGACGCCACACACGTATGCGATGACTATCGCTGGACAAACAGAAGCGGGATTCATCTGAGAACACTACGGTTTGCCATTCTGCCATCCACGTCGCTCTGGTCCGGTACCATTCCAAACGTTGGAGTCTGTGCTGTGAGGTCAATGGCAGTCTTCTTAGCGGGCGCCGTGATTGCAGGCCACGTGCAACCAGTCGACGGGAAATGGTTCTGGTCGACACAGGAACATCCAGGGTACCTTGCACGTGCTGCAGAATCGACGTACAAGTGACTTGCGGGTCCGCCACAGCTTGTCGGTGAATCCGTCGATCCAAGCGGCCTGATGTCACTCTGGCTGCACCTGCACCCCTCAATGTGGCTTCATTTCCTCCTTCCAACCATCTCCGACACAGCCTATGCACAGTGCTTGCATCCATGTGGGTATCAGCTGCAATTTGACGTATGGACCAACGTCCCCTTCTCAGTCCGATCACCATACCCCCTGTAAAGTCGTCTATATGCTGGAAGTGCCTTCGTTGAGGACGGCGTGGCATTTCTTCTTATCGCACGTATCCTTCGAGACAAAAACCAAAGTTCTCCGATAATTAGTCTGGCAGAAAAACCAACATGAACATAGCCCACTTTTCAACTTCATTCTCTTATATCTTACTTCACGTGCGTCGGAGAGCTGCGCATTTCATATCATTTGCATAACTCAGTGACGTGCGTCTACGGTAAAATTTGCATGAATTTCTGACCACTCTTTCTTGGTGTTGCATTTTCAATGTCGAGCAGTGTATATTTGAAAAATGCGTAAAGTTGGCTTTTAAAAACATAAAACACATTTATTGAATCTTAATTTTTTTTATTCTTAAGTGTCACTTTTACTTAAGATGGAGTGTGACTAACGTAACGTGACTAACTTAACCATCGAATAACAAGCAGTAAACACACTACAAACTATTTATTATGGCTAATCTCAGTGATAATTATAACACTTTTTCAATTTTTTTTAACTTCCTATGTTGTATGATTTTTATTTATTCAGTTCTTTATTTATTTTTTGATACTTTTTTCACTTCGGTATTTTTTTTTCTTCGGCTAAGGTTGACATTTCTATGGAATGACCCTATACATTGTTTTTTTACAGTGTACCTCTTCAAATAAATGCAGTAAATTCTGTGTAATTAAACGTAAAAGAATTATTTTATATTTACAAAAATATGAGAAGAAAACCTCGCATATATAAACCACTCCTCACCTCTCTAAAAGAAGAACACTACGTCTTGTTTGTTTTGGCGTTACGGTTAAAAAAAAAAAAAAAAAAAAGTCATAACGGCCTCCGGATTCGAATAGCACTCGTTACTGCTTGGGTGGTTCTACTCTCACTGGAGTTGAGTGTGTTTTTCTCCGTTTGTGTTGTAAATCTTACTTGCCTAGTTGGTAAGCAACATTTGAAAAACGTATTGTAGTTAGTCAATGGAACAGAGATGAGTTCATAATCCTGAATCAATGGCACATCCAGAGGGGAGGTTTTAAAAATATTTACCCCTCTCAGAAACTCAGAGTTTTACCTCTTTCGATCCCCATCCCCCCTAAAAAAAAAAAAAAAAAGAAAAAAGAAAGAAAAAAAAAAGAAAAAAAAGACAAATGCTGTATTTCTTGCCGATTGAACTTGAACTTGAAATAAGACGAGCAAATTTATCTTATCTTCATAAAGTCGTGGACACATTATGCTAAAGCTCTATATGCCACTCAGGAGTGCAACGAGGAGATAAAGTTTAGGATTAACCCCCTTCATGGTTTTATGCAGAACATTTCACGGATAGACCTGCAAGAGAAATTCTGTATTGTTATTTTCTTATTTTTTTTTTCATTTCTTAACTGAAGCAGATTTTACATGAAAAAACGGGATGAAATTTCGTTTTTCTAATAAGCGTAGGAGCGCACACACCCACCCATAAAGGGGTGGATACTACCTCTTTAGGGGTAGGGGATACTGAAAAATTGCAGATTTTGAGCACAAAAAATTTCTAAAACTGGCAATAAAAAGCATCAAATAGCAGCTTGGTCAAAAGTATCAATAGGGCATAAATTTTACTAATTAATTTCATGAGCAATAAAAAGAAATATTTGAACTATATATTGTTGGCGATATAGAGGGGAGATATGAGTCTTCCTAAATCGACTTATACACACACTATTAAACACAAACACACCTCTTTTTTCTCTGAGCACGCCACTGCCCAGGAGGAGGGACATCCTCGCAGAGGTTTGTTGTGAGCTGCAGGGGCGGCCCTAGCAGTTTTGCCGCCCCGTACAAAAACGCAAAATGCCGCCCTTTTCCACAATTAAAGTTTGAAAAGTACTAAATTGCTAAATATTGTACAACCCAATAAATAGATGTTGGGAATTAAAAGCAGAGTGACAAAATAAAATCTGGTAGACAGTCAGATTTTGACCGAATGTCGCCCTAAGCTATTTTAGATATTGGGCCGCTTTTGTAGTTCGGAAAACTTTGTCGCAGGCAGAACAGGCCATTTTTGTCACCTATGTCTTTTTTTTCCCGCTGGTACAGAATTTCATGTGTTTTATTATTTCTTTACCTCTCGTGTTTTACACTTCGTGCTGTCTTATTTTTTTTTCTTTTTCTTCTTTTTTATTTTCCCTTGAAGGGTGTGTGGGGAATGGGTATGATTAAAGTGAAACAGTGACTTTTTAATGAAGTAGAGAATATCCGCAATTTTAGGGGGTTCGGGGGTTTCTCCCCCGAGGAAATTTTTGAAAAATAGACTTAAAAGGTTGCATTCTGGGGGTAATTAAGACTACAAAAATAACTGGAAAAAATAGGCAAACAATATCTTTTAATAGTTATAACTTCTTTTGCAAATTAAAATCAATCAAAGTAAAAATTGCTTGTGCTTGTGGTTCTTTTAAATCGGTGATTCGTTTATTTTAATAGGCTATGTTGAAACAACCAAAAATGTTGCATTGAAGGGGGGGGGGGGACATTTAAATAACACGCATAAACATCGCTACATTCATACCTTTCTGGAATTCCGAATTACGAAAAGAATTATGTTTGTAAAATTCGTTCATACTTTTCTTTCCTTGAAGAAAACTTTGTTTTAGCCCAAACTTTATTTTATCCCAATCATATTCGAGTCCAAATGCCGCCCCTGGTGAACTGGAGCTGGAGATGTTATTTTTCTTATTTTTCTCCCTCCGACGAGGATTATTGTGCAAAGTAGAGAGGATCGGTATAAACAAAGTCGATTCCGAGGAGTCATTTGTAGGAAACAAGAGACTCCAAGTAGAGTCCTATCGCAACTCGTAATTGCGAAAAACACAATTTTGAATTCAAGATGTGAAAATTCAAATAATTTCTTTTAATAGAAAAAGAGGGTTTTCAAAACTCATCCTCTGGGGCAGTGCCGGATCTAGAGGCAGCAATCAGGAGGTCTTTGCCCTTGGGTTCAAACTTCTGTCAAAATTCGGCATTTATGAGGGTTTTTTTTTTTTTTTGTTAAAATTAGGTATAAATACCTGAAGGCAGTTGGGTTAGGACGACAGTTTTAAATTTTTATCTCGGTTGAGAAAAATCGTTGATCCTTTAGGCAGGAATTCAAGTGAAACACGGACGATCGCAACTCACCAATGCAATCGCAAATTCCAAAATTTGGATTCAAATGAAACGAATTCACTTGAATTCGACTTACAGTAGCGGTTGCAATATGCGATCGCCTCGAAGCGACTGCAATGGTGTTTCACTTGAATTCGGCCCTTAGAGGTAGAGTGCCCCTTTGGTCTCCTGCTTATGTACACGCCCGCGGATGAAAATTCTAAAGCATCTGCAATAGTACGGAGGTGGATTACGATATTTGGGAAGCTAGTGAGCTTCCAGTATGGTATATTATAAGACAGGTCCGTCATTTCGAATTTTTCCAGGGGGGAGGGTGTATACACAAAGTAAATTTTGGCAAAAGATGTCAAAAACCACACCCGCGTACATATTAATGCATTGATTTCCCAAAGTCAGGGGGGGGCAATTAATCCCCTGACCCCCTAAATGTCAGGCCAGATTATAGATATTTTCTCCTGAAAATCCTTCAGTTGTTGCTCCAGGGCCGATTGCCCTGAGAAACTGCATGGAAGATGAGCCCTCCTTCAGTCTTCATTCGCCCCTACCTTAAGTTTTTCTTGCAGGTTTGGCAACATCAATAATTTTATGAATAATAAAGCTTTATGCTTCAGTAGCATTTTGTTTTTGTGTCTTGTGTTTACTTTCATCGTGTAATTTATTTTTGTGTTTCAATCGTTTTTAATCAATCCTGAATGTCTAGTCTTTCGTAATGGATTCAGACGAAGATTTAATTGTCGAAACTGATTCGGGAAATGAATCAAGTGGTCCAGATGAGGATTGTTTATGTTTAGATTCTGAATCTTCCCCCGCCAGAGATCGAAGAAAATTTGAAGATTTATTTCCATATGAAGTTCTCACCACAGAAGAAACTGTTCAGCACATGGTTGATTGTATCAAAGAAGTGAATAATATTGTTGAGGTATTAACATTATCAAATTATTACTAGAGTCTTCCAAATTGCACTTAATTTTATCTCATTCATGTGTAATTATTAATTAGTGCATGATCCCATTCTGTTAGCATTCTCGATGTGCGTGCTAAATTTTGTGCTAAAATTCATTTTTTGGACACTAATTACATTGAGTAACTTTGACGGTTTTTCTTCAGTATTTATTTGGAAGTGTAAGTAAA
Organism: Uloborus plumipes; assembly: GCA_038373865.1. NCBI lineage: Eukaryota > Metazoa > Arthropoda > Arachnida > Araneae > Uloboridae > Uloborus > Uloborus plumipes. The sequence goes on along the minus strand of JAXGGA010003357.1, from coordinate 81,059 downwards.
AAGTGGCGCAGTAACCTAGAAAACAAAAGATGCTTAAACCTATGAACAAATATAACATTTTCTAAATAAGTTATTTTTTATGAACACGTTATATTTATGTGTGTTTTTAAGAATTATATTGTTTTATTAAAAATTGTAAATACTAGTTGAAATCAACATAACGTATGATCAGGGTTTAAAAAACAATGTATTTTTATATGCATATAAGATTTTAATAACAATAAATGATAATTCTAAGGGATTGATGTTTTTGGGGAATTAGAAAAATTTAATAAATCGGAATAAGGGCTCATTACTTCTAAATAAATAAGTAAAATAATAATGGTTTAAAAAAAATGCAAAAGATCATAACAGACTGACTTGATGTCTAGCTGAAATTCTTACAGGATATTAAGCGTCTCATCAAAGTGATTCACAATGCGTTATTAAATAAAGATAAGTTATTTGTATTCATTTCGGTTTTTGTTTATTTTCCAAGTTGCCAGTTCTTGTTTAGGCTCTCCTTCAACTTCAATGTTGTGGTGCCACATTTTCTCTTATTAGAACTGAAGAATGTAGAAGTAAAATACTAAACTTTCCTTGCTTTGTTCCTCGATCTATTTAGTTATAAAAAAATTTTATATACAGAAAGGATTTGATTCCATACTCTATAATTGTGTGAAGTTGAAATGCGTTAACTTAGCTTTTAACATTGATGCATTAAAAAGCATGCAATATATTGAATAAAGTATTAAATAATAGATATTAAATGTATAAAAATTATGGCCAAATACTCTACATTTGTTCCATCTTTTCTAGATTCCACCAACTATCACCAGAATATTGCTCAACTACTTTAAGTGGGATAAAGAAAAGTTGTATGAAAGGTAAGCAATATATATATAACCTGTCTTGCATTATAAATTTTAAAATTTTTATATTGTTTTAGTTACCATGTAAGACAAATCAAAGAATGCCCATGTGGCCAGCTATTCACCAGAAATTTCTTTTCTATTTCGCAAATCTTTGCTGCGTGAATATTGACCTGACTTTTGCAATGTAATTTTTCACATGTTATTTAAATTGTTTCAAAATACATACGAAAACACTAAATTTCTTACAGGTATTTTGATAGTGATGTTGAGAGACTTTTCCAAGATGCCCATGTAATTAATCCTCTTAGGCCCATTACTAGTATTCTCAAGGTATGTCAATTTACTTGTAGATTTGCATGCAATCTGAAAAAATAGAGGAAATGTATGCTAACAGTACATAGTAAGGGCGTGTATGCTTAAAGTATGTTAATTCCACAAATGAAATGAAATGAATTGCTATTATTTATGAGTCTGATGAAATACATTTTACTCAAGTGTTTAAAACTGTCACCCTATAGTATATTGTACTATATAAAATTCTATTTGGTTGTGCAAAGCAGGGCATATTTTAAGGAAATTTGACTGTCTCTAACTTCCTCGGAACGGGTGGGGGTGTAAATGCACAGTTTATGTTAGTTGAATAATTGTCAAAACAGAGTTTGAGTGTGAAAATCAGAATTATGGAAATTATTGCTAATGGTTGTTTTGTTCCATAGGAAAAGAGTGTAAGGAATGTAAACTATGTGACTTTTTGAACTATGTTGATTTCATTCATTATAATATAACCCTTCATCGTCCTTGTGAAATTCAGGATAGTGCACTTGCTGAAAGTACATTTTTAAATCTTCAATTTCAAAAATATTTGAGAGGGCACCCCTCACCACTTGTTTTTCAACCAATGACTTAAAATTAAAACTGCTCCTTTTAAAATTTGTCACAAAATATTTGGAGACAGTTCTTGAATCCTGTCTCTTTTCTAGCGTCATTAAAGATAACTTACAGAAATGCTTTTTTTATTCCATCAATTTCTAAACATTTCCAGAGTAGGGTCCGCAAACCCCCCTTTCCCTAACATCAATACTGAAATATAAACTGAAACTGCTCATTTTGGTTTCAATTTCGAAGAATTTCGGAGGGATATTACTAATAACCCCTACCACTGAAGTTCTCCAAAAATCACCTCAAATTGCGTTCTCAAATTTTGAAAACTTTTCAGGGAAGGAATCCCTATCTCCTCCTTCCCCAAAATAGCTTCAATTGATAGCAATTTTGGAAAAAAAAGGAGAGAACATCCTCTCCTTCCTTTGTCCTCTATCATTTTAAAACGTGTTCTGAGTTGTACTTTAGTGTCAAAATATTTCAACAGAGAGCTAACCCTTGAATCTTCCTTACTCCCTTAACGTCACCAAAGATAGCTTAAAACTGCATATTTTGGTATTTTCTTTCAGTAAGGTTCTAAAAGGAGAAACAACTCCTAACGTCATCAAAGATAGCCTAAAATTGACTTCAAATATAAAAAAAAAGTTTCATGCCCTATCCCTATCTTAACCAAAAACTACAATATTTTGCTTCAACTTCGAAAGTGTCTTCCGATAGTCCCCTTCCCTTTCCCCTCATACGCATATGCCCTCCTTCTCCTAATACCCTGAAAAATTGATTAAAACTTAAAACTGTTTTTACAACCTCAATTTAAAAAAAAAATTCGAAGACTTCCACCACCAATGAACCCTGTTTCTGTCTTTTCTCAAACATAACCAAATTATTTTAAAATAAGTGTTTTAAGAGTAGTAAATTTTAGTATCAATTTTGCTTTTATTTTTAGTATCCAAGTAATAAGTTGCACATAAACAATTTCTCTATCTTAAACTTATTTTATGCTTTTATCCATTCTCCCCTTTTCTGTTTTTAAAAATAAATAAATGAAACTTGTGAAAAAATTCTGTTTTGAAAATGAATAGAGCAATATTATCGCTCTATACACTGTGTGGAACTTTGCCGCTCCCCATATTGGAAAACTTGAAAATAAGGCACTGATGCTTTCCTTCCCAAAAACTTCAAATTACACCAAAAGGGTGGGCCTTTTGTGTATATGAGCAAAAGCCTACTTTTGCTCAGATGGACCCCCTCCAAAATAAAAACATCAAAACGCCACTGTTCGAAACCACCGTGATAAGGTGCATTTATCATTAACTTCAGTTTAGTTATGGCAATATTCAAAACTGATGATGTCTGATAGAAGGATATTGCTTTTTTGAAAATTTTCTTGGAGGCTTTGAAATATGCGGCAAATGTCGCCTATGATTTTTTTACTGAAAAATAAATTTTTTATAGAAATGAATTATTGCTGGAAAAAATTAGGAAAATGTAGGTGGGCTGTTGTTTGACTGTGTGGGCAATTACCCCAAAAAAATCCCTGAAAATATGTCCTGGCACAAATATATGAAATGTTATTCTGTATATATATTAAATGTTTTGTATTTTTCTTGATGACAGTTTATCAAATGTAAATTTTTCGAGCTTACAAATATGTTTTTAGTCTGGACTAACTATTTAATATTATTCCTTCCAGCTTAACTATTAATGAAAGATATATTGAGGAACATGCGTACCATGTTTCATTCTTCAAAAATAGCTTACCTAATTATTTCAACAACTTTCTTTTTAAGTACTTGTTAAAACAAGTAAAGAAAACAAAGAAAAGAAAAGCAACATTAAATTCACTTTTCAGAGTCTGTCTTGTAAAACATAGGAAATGGGAATTTATAAGTCCATCTTCAGAATATGTAGAGCTGTAGAGCCATATATCAATTTAGCTAAAATCTGAAATGCTTCTAAAATTTAGCTTCACTGGTCATGTTTGTCACCTTTATTCTAAACTTTAGTTTTTATCAGAGAATTTAACTAGCCTAGTTCTTGGGAATGACTATCCAATATTGCAGGAATCAAGTTATGACATCAAATTTTAAAGGTTCAGGATTCATCATATAAATAATCTCTTCTTTGAATAAGCCCTGGTCTAGCTCCAATAGAATTCAATCCAATCCAATACAATCAATTGTATTTAACACTAGGGCAGCTGGAAATTTCCTTTGACCCATCCAGAAAGAATTTTCACTGTGCTACTGGTTGATAGAATTCAGTTGAATCAAGCAATCAAGTTGAATATGCCCCTGAGTACTTTCAGTATGATAATGGCGAGCAGAAGGACGCCCAGAGTTGCAATTCAATCCCAGCTGTGGAATTATTTTTTTTTTCCAAATAGGCTGTATATTAGCTCTTCACGAGACCTAATGAAATCCCTAGAATTGGTATCCTTCTTTCAGTTGGCGTCATTATTTTCGAATTGCCAGAAAATACTTAAGCTAAGTGAATACTTTAGGGATACTTTATGTGTTTGATAAAAAAGCAATGTTTGCTTTAAGTAAACCCATGAAATATTTACGGAAGAAAAATATTTATATTAAATGTAAACGGACCACAAAATGTCAGTTAGGTATTTTTCCTCTTTGAAAGAAATTTTCACAAGACCTTTTCTAAATGGACAACATGCATGCCACCTTTTTAGTTATTCTATAAATTATGACATATGTTTTGAGAATTGAAAGAGTTTTTAGCTTGTGCATCTAATATGTAATTTGCATTCAAATTACTGCAATATTGATTATAAAACAAAATCTATGCCAAAATAGCTGTTACGTTAAGGGGAAAATAACATTTTTGCTAGGGATGCACCGAGTACTCGGTAAATATTCGGTACTCGGCCTACTCGGCCAATTTGCCGAGTACTCGGTATTCGGCCAAATTTGGATCAGGTACTCGGCCGATACCGAGTAGTTGTAGAAAATTGAATAGTTCAAGACACGTTTTTCAATAATTAAAAATATGCAAATATATATATAATGCAATCATTTGCAATTAATATATTTATAAAATATGACTGAATTCTACGTATAAGTTTTTAAAAAGTTATAATACCAAATAAGTATGAAAATTAACTAAGAATGTGCAAATGTAATTAACTTTTTCATATCGCGTATTGGTGTAGGGGAACTTACCTTTGGTCAAGAACAGTCCAAGTGATCCTTAAGATGAATATTAATAATCTCATTAAAAAGAAACTTTCAGTCATATTCCAATATATTTCTAATCATTAAAAATTTAGATTACGAATTTTTAAAATCATGGTTTTGCAGATTCAAACTTGTGGCATAGTGATAACACAGAGAAGTAAAATTAAGTCATTTTTATTAGGGTTAGAAAAAGATTGTCTAATATTTAATGAAAAAAAGGGAAAATGCCAGTAAAATATTTTAATAATTGAAATTGTTGTATCTTAAATTATGGTGCAAAAGACTAATCTTTCAGCATTTTCTGGTGAAAGCTTATTCCTCAGACTGCTGCAAATATAACCTGCCTCGGAAAAAACCCTCTCGCTGTACACACTAGTTGAAGGTGCACTAGGAAACTTTTTTGCTAGTTTGCATAAGATAGGAAACTTTTATTTTTTTTCCACCAAGCAAAAGGACTATTTGTTCTATTTAGTAATTCTCCAGAAAAAAAAGACTCCATCTCTTTCTTTAACATCTCTTCGTATTCGAATTCAGTGTTGGTATTTTCACTATTGACATTTTCTTGTGCATTTGAGACTTCATCAAAGCACTGCCAGAAAGTTGACGAACTTTTTTGACGAACAAGTTTAGAGAATTAGAACTAATCAATAATAGATTAATATAATTCCAACTTAATTGATACTTAATATTTATTCATTTTAAAAATAACTTTTTTCTAAAATTTTTGACAAAATAAATAAAATATTTTAAACAATGCATAAGTTAAATTCAGTGGGATTAACTATCATATAGAGGTCCATTCCAATCATCAGTTCATATGTCAGGGTTCGAATTTACTACTGGTCCATTGGTTCCAGACCAGTAAAACTCGCCGCGAATCACCATAAAAACAATCCAAGGACCACCATTTTTTTTAAAGAAAAAAAATGTGATTAATGATTTAAGGTGGACCAGTGATGTTGTCTGTTAACCAGCATATATTCCTGCTCACTGGTCGAGAAGACCAGTAAAATTTTGTAATGATTTCTAACCCTGTACCGCTCTATGTCAATGATTTTTTAAAAAACAATTGGTACTCGGTACTCGGCAACTCGGTACTCGGCTACTCGGTAAAATGCTACTCGGTGCATCCCTAATTTTTGCATACCTTACTTACCAATTAACAGTATGATGGCTACAAAATATTTCTGGGAACAACTGGTTGCAACATGAAACACTGATATGAAAAGTTGATTAAAAGATTTATAGGTTCTCATAAGCTATTTTTAAAAAATCTGTTTTTTTATTTTTTGCAGAAGTCTCCAGGAAATAGAAGCTATGAGCTCTGTGAAATTTGTCTTCGGGAAACACCATTAAATGTAAGAATTTTTGTATTTGTCTGAAAGATTTTTGAGAAATTTCTCAGAGTAAGAATTGTCAATCAAGTATCTTTGTGGCGGTAAGCAAGTTTCTGTGAAAAAACATGTTTTGCATATTGAGATATACAAAATGAAATTTTCAAGAAAAAAGAAACTTAAAAAATAAATGAAAAATAAATTTAAAAAAAAAAAGTATTTTCTCTATAATATGGGTATCAATTTCTTTATACTGTGAATTTGCATGGATTGAAATTAGAGAGAAATGTATCCAATTTCTTAAAATAAAAGCAGTTTTCTGTTATCTAATGCATTATGACTGCCTTTCAGATGATGACAGGTTTAGCCTGTGGGCATCGATTTTGTGCTGAATGTTGGACTGTCTATCTTACAACAAAAATTATGGAACAAGGAGATGCACAAGTAAGAAAGTGATTTCTCTACTTATTTTCACTTGCATAATAAAATTTAAATTCAATAGATTTATTTTGCAGTTCTTAATTTTAATCAAAATGCTACCAGAAAATGTTTCGATAGTTTGAATTAGTGGTCCAACCTTTAGTTACTTGAGGATCGATCAAACTTTGGTGCAGGAATGTTTGTGCTAACGATGTTCCAAATAGAAAACAAATTACATATTTTATTCAACAAAAACTTATATTTAAATTAGTTAAATGTACATTATAGTCTGTTACTTTAAAAAAGACATATCAAGTTTGGAAATATGGTGTGGCCTCCTTAGAAGCCGAATGAAAGAAAACAGCTCCATTCTTTTTTTATGCACTGCTGTTGAGGCATTTCATTCATTTTGCATTTATCAAATTAGGTTTACAGTTTTTGTTATATCCCATATCTCAGTTATTTCTAAACATTTTCTAACAAATCTAGGCATGCATAAATAAAGCACACATTTCTCAGAAAAAGTTGTGCTGTTTTACGTTGATTTTTTAATTGGATAATAGTTTACCCCCACAAAGTAATTTTAATCATTTACATTTAACCATCGTTTTGCAAAAGCTAACTGCCGAAAAATCCATAGCGCGGTAACTATGTAAACGATAAGAAGAAAAGTGCAGTGAAGAAAAGTGGGGTTATTAATTTGGCTTTGACACGACAGTTCAGTTCTCGTTATAAAAAGTATAGTTTTATGTACCACTTCATTTTGTTGTCAAGGAACCAACTTGATGATTGGCTGTTTTTATGAGTTAACTTTATGAGCGTCTATTGTAAGTTTAATAATTCAAAGCCTCAGAATCAAGTTCAGTGAAGCACTTTTAACTTCATTTGTGGTATCGGATTTAATTTGTTTATGAACAGAAAAAGCATTTTTGCACACCTATGTGCTACTAAACAGTGGTAGCATTTGTAGAAAAAATCTAAGCAGTTTAGGAGGAAGTTATTTAGAAATAAGTTTCCAGAAGATTTTATGGCCACGACACTCGTTGGTCTTTTGCAGTTCTGGGTCATCTGGAGAGTTGTGATTAATAATTGCGAGTTACGGATTTTGTCCTTCACCGGACTTTGTCGGGTAAAGTCGGCTTTTCTGCAAAAGACGCTCAAAAATCAGAGAAACTGACAGTTGATCACTGATATGGCTTTTTAGTTCAAGAGCGTTTACATACTTAACAACTGTTATGGCTTAGGCATGAAATTATGCTTTTTAAACAGTCAGCCCCAATTTTTAACACAGCTCAAAGTGTGATTGCATCTGCTTTTTCAAAACTTACTCGTTCTTGTTTATTATGTGATTCTACCGATAAGGTATCAATATTTTTGTGTTTGCCTTCATTATTAACATTTCCTATTGCACTGGTATTGTGAAGAGGGGTTTTGGGGTTTAAAAACATCTTCCAGAGACCTTAAATTTAATTCTATCCTATCCTGACAGTTTATACACATATGTCTGGTTTTGATCAAATCCTTTTAGAAGGTAATTCTCTCTGGTAAGCTTGTGATATTATGCAGTTACTAGCGGTACCCGCACGGCTTTGCCCGTGGTATAAAATTAAAAGTTCATTTGTAAAAAAATGATATAGCAGAAAAAATACTCTATTTTAGTTATAATTCAACTATAATTCCTTCAAAGTATGATATAAAAATTTGGTATAGACCCTACACTACTTCCTTTTACGTGTAAATTTCTTAGTAGATGCCTTAAGTGCTAAAATAGTGCTTGAAGTGAGCAAGATAACAATTCAAACATTTGCATCCCTAGTTTGCCACGAAACAATGCAAAAAAATGTTTTACAATGATTAATCTCCTAAATATCGCCGATTTTAACATCATTCAGTAGATTTTTCGCAAAATATCGCCAATAGCGCCAAATTGAACCTAAAAAAAAAATTTTTTTTCGCTAAATTTTTTTTTGTCAAACACTTGGTGACCAAAAGCTTGGCGAGATATCGCCAAGTGGTCGCGCCAATTCATATCACTTTGGTCTGCATTGAAAGCACTGATTACCCCATAAAAGGGGTAAATCACCCCCTTGGGGACATTTGAATGCAACCCCAAAGATAGGTGCGCAAAAATAAGCCAAAAGAAAAAATAAGAAAAATTTTGTTGCTCACAGAAACCAACAGAAATCTTACCAAAGTTTAAAAGAAGAAGAAAGTTTTCTTTCCTAACTTCAAAAACAAAATAATACATTTTCCGAAATGACATACTTTAGAAAGAACGTTGCAATATCGCAATAAGATTGAAGTAAATATACTGAAATAGAATTGAATGCCAAATTGTAAAAAAGTCGCCAAAAAATTAATTTTTAATATTGTCTTTCATTATTTATTAAATGCAATTATTGCTGCAAATCGCAGTCCAACAATAAATAATCACGTTGCAAAAGTATATTTGGAGCAATTTTTTCTTTTAAACTCAACTGATCCTAAAAATTTTAAGTATTAGTCATAGAAATTTCGTGCATTATTCTTCACAATGATAATAAAAACAATAAACATCGACAAAGATCAACCAGCAAACGATAAATTAAAAGCTAAATTCGCTCACTCAAGCCATTTGCTGCAATTTATATTGAAATAAATTAATAATGAAGTAAAATATGTTTTGCAGACGATAAATTTAGAATGGTATCCTGTATTTTAAGGAAAGGACTCGATTTCTCATTTGATTGACAGGTGCCATCTTAAGGCTTGGAGTTTGGATTGTTACAAAAACAAATACATTTTTTAAATTATTAAGGGAAAAAGAACGAAATAAAAACGTAACCATGGTAACAACATGAAAAGTTGATTTCCGTTGATGAAATAATTCTTTTCATCTTTCTTTTCAAACAAATTTTATTATCGAGCTGAACCATTTTAGAATCGTTTGGCTTGCTTTACTGAAGGTAAGCCTTGAATTTCGGGATTCTAAAAACAATTATTACAGCTCTCCTGATGATCGTAGAAACTTCGAAAAAACTTCATTTTGTGCAGAAAATTTCAAGCTTTCGAATGACATAAGACTTGAAAATGTGTGTGAAATATTTCTTCCCTATTTTATCGAATTTCCGCTAAGAATTCGAATAGAAAAAGAACGAAATGGAATTTTCAAAATATCGCTTCGAGGTGCAAAACTACATGCTACAAACTAATTTTGTGCCAAGTGGCATGAAAATCGACCGAACGGTTTTGGCGCTACGCGCGTAACAGACAGACAGACAGAAAGAAAGAAAGAAAGAAAGAAGGACAGACAGAACCACCTTCAGCTTTATTATTAGTAGAGAAGAACTTGCACGCTTGTCAATTTGCTCCTCACACTTAAAATTTGAAAGTATTTTTCCAGTAAGAAGGGCTAGCGATAACAAAAATTAATTAGGTGCGCTGTGAGTTGGACCACCATAATTTAAAGTATTGAGTTAATGCTTAAATATTGCTTTAAAATACTGGTGCATTCTTCCTCTTACAAAGTTTTTTTTTATTATTTATATGTTCTGAAGAAATAATTTTGACTAAAATGATTTTTTAATAAGAGGTACATAAAAAGAAGATTTTATGTTAAGTCAGTTTCTCCCAATGAACTTTCTTACTATCCAAATTAATAAACTTCAATCAATTAAGACACTAGGTTCAATTTTGTTGAAAAGAAATTGATCTAAATTTAATTCAAAAAAATATTTGAATGATTGCCAAAAAAAAAAAAAAAAATGTGTTCGTATGCTAACTGTTAATGATGTTTCAATAATGGCTAATATGTGATTCATTTTTAAGAAAAAGTTAATAATTTTTTTTTCATTGTTATGCATGTAAATTTACTTTTTTTAAAAAATGCATTTTCATTTTAAATGCTCTTTTTTGTGGATAGTTAAACACTTACATTAAAAAGCTTTATATTAATATTGTTTTCTTCTTAAATGACTGATAATTCAGTTAATTTAAGATTGTTGTTAAAATGAAAATTTTGTAGTTTTCTCATTCATTTCTAATTGTAATGTTTTTATACATTTCTAGACAATTCCTTGTTCTGCAGTTGACTGTGATATTTTGGTTGATGATCAGACTGTTATGTAAGATTCTTTTTCTTTTCTAGTTTTGAAGTTAATGTATAACAGTTTTTTAATTGACATGTATTGTAGCAGCAGTGCAACTTGCCTTTATATTGGTAAATTTTTATGTGTTATTCATTTTAATAGTTTGTTCCTGTAATGTTTTAACAAAAACATTAACAATATTTTAAAGCTATATCAGATTGGAAATGCCATTTAACCTTTTCACCAATGTTGATTTTGCTATATTTCAAAATATTGTCAATTGTTTCTTAATCAAATATTTGGTTTCATGTTACTGAGTATGGCTTTTCAGTCTTCTTGTACTAAGTTGAGTGTGACATACTGTTTTGTAATTTAGATTAGTTTAATATTCTCAATATTTTTTTGTTCATTTACTTAAATCTTCTAATGTGAAAGCAGATTCAAAGGGTCCTTTTATTACAGAAAGTCATTAGAATTGATGCATAATTTGATAAACATTATTTTAATAAATTGTCAAAAGAGTTTTGCACAAAATAAAGGATAAATTGTTTATGATTTTTATTTTAATTACTACTTTTAAAATTTTATCATAATGTTTTAATACTGTTTAATACTGTTTAAGTTCACTTAAGGAATGGTAGAGTCGGAAAATTCTTTGAGAAAAATGTTAATCTTATTCTTTCATTTTCAAAACTTGAGTGTGAGGATGTTAAATCCTGTTTGATATATAGATTGGTCATAAATGTAATTTAATAATCAAACATTTTTTTAATTTAATAATCAAACGTTTTATTAATTTAAATAATCAATAAAATATTTTATGTTCTGATATACGTCATAGATTTTTGAAAGAATATATCCTGAAATTGCTTTCAAAGCTTCTTTGGCTCCTGGAATAATTTTTTTTTAAGTTTTGCCCTAAAGTCTCTTGATAGCTCCTCCAAGGAAAAAAAGTTTTGATTCCAATCATAGTGTGTGTCTTAGAATTTTTGGGGGTAAAATGAATCTTTTGAATCCATAAAAGAGCAAACAAGCATTTTGCCACTTGCTCTAGGGTAACTAAATGGAAAAAAGTGGCAATTAAATATCTACTAGGTGACCCGTGCGGAATTCCGCAAGAAAAAAAAAAAAAACTCTAAACTTAAAATTTAATACGACAATTTTTATTGGCTTCATTTGCACAACATCGCCATCAACTGCCGTCGTTCTGACAACTTTTCAAAGAGATCAAAGACACGTTCACTTTTACAACTACTACAAAAGTGATACCCTATATTAAAATCAAATACCCAAGGCTACTACTAAACTAAATACTAACGTTATCGCAAAACTACCATAGTATTTTGAAACAATAAAAGTTACAATTAAGGTTTACCGAGCTAAGCCTTGGCTTGAAATGTCGCATTTAAAATTGATTTGAACAACAATGAAACGATTTTGACAGGTGAGCAAAAAATTTAACTTTTTCAAACTTCAATCGCTTATAAGTCGCTTAAACGTGGATTTTCGAGATTCTCGTTACGCGGCGCTAGCGGAGAAACGTTCTAAAGAACGCATTTTTTTAAATCTTTCGAATGAAATCAAAATGGAGACGATACGACAATTATTTTGCTAGATAGAGTCCATTTTGTGCCCAAAAATTGAAGTTCGAATAAAAAACGAACCGACATTTTTTAGAGGGTGGGTCTAATTTTCGTCAATAGTCCGCGGGATAAGCTTCAAAATCATAAATTTTCTTGCAATTCGATAAAGAAATGAGCGAGTTTCGACCGGGTATAGGATTCGGCTTAGAGAAATAATATATGGAGATTAAAATCAAATACCCAAGGCTACTACTAAACTAAATACTAACGTTATCGCAAAACTACCATAGTATTTTGAAACAATAAAAGTTACAATTAAGGTTTACTGAGCTAAGCCTTGGCTTGAAATGTTGCATTTAAAATTGATTTGAACAACAATGTAACGATTTTAACAGTTGAGCAAAAAATTTAACTTTTTCAAACTTCAATCGCTTATAAGTCGCTTAAACGTGGATTTTCGAGATTCTCGTTACACGGCGCTAGCGGAGAAACGTTCTAAAGAACGCATTTTTTTAAATCTTTCGAATGAAATCAAAATGGAGACGATACGATAATTATTTCGCTAGATAGAGTCAATTTTGTGCCCAAAAATTGAAGTTCGAATAAAAAACGAACCGACACTTTTTAGAGGGTGGGTCTAATTTTCGTCAATAGCCCGCGGGATAAGCTTCAAAATCATAAATTTTCGTGCAATTCGATAAAGAAATGAGCGAGTTTCGACCGGGTATAGGATTCGGCTTAGAGAAATAATATATGGAGATCTTTCAATCATTTTGTCAAAAACTGACTCTTTGTCCATAAAGTGCTCAGACAGCATTAAGAAATTGGTTTATCTTTTTCAACCAATCCCTAACCCCTTCTGAAATGAAGTTACAACTTTTATGATTTGATTTATAATGGTTCGCATGCTTTTAAAAAACCTTGAAACTGCTTGAAATAAAAAGTGTTCAAGTGTTTGAAAAGCTTGAAATGCATCAAAATGTGTCTTTAGTCTTTGAGTTTTTGATTTATTTTTAAAAGGTTCGTTAAAAAGACTTTTTTTTTTTTTTTTTTTGCTGCCTTTCCTAGAGTTTCTCCTTTTTTTTTGTATGCTATGAAAATCTTTTTTTGCCCCCAGAAAAGTCAAATCATTTTATGAAACTTTTTTTTTGAAAAACCCATGTCAAATTTAGTGCATTGAAGGAATTGTCTTATTTAGGATTCCACAATTAATTACTCATTCATTAAAAAAATGTTGACATCACCTACTTTAAGTCTGCTTATTTTATTTTTAAGTTTAACAGTTTACTTATTTACCTTATTAATTCGATTTATTTTTAGTTTTAAAATAACTAACAATAACAGTTAGTACTGTTATTTGCCTAGTCTGCAGGCTCAAAAATTGGTTCTCTTGAATTGCATGTGACTATAAACAACATATTAGATGCCAACTTATGTGCACATCAAAAATCTTAGCTTGTATAAAGAGAACAGGCATTAGGAATATATATCATTATCTGGTTCCTAATTTCAGCCACAAAACTTTGAAATGGATTATTTATTTATTTTTATTTTATTTATTTATTTTTTTGAATTACTGATTGCACTACATTAATCTTAATTTTTCATAGATTACTTCTTTATTAATATTTTAGGTATGTGGTATTCAATCTAATCCTTAAGCCTATTGATTTTGAATTTTAATAGTGGAGTGTAAAAGGTTTTAGTGGAGTGTAAAAGGTCTAGTGCTAACATTTTGATGTGAATTGGAACCAAATCAAACCTTTTTATTTTATTGCAGATAAATTCATACTTTAAAATAGTTTTAGCTTGTCCTAGTCCTTGAAAAAGTTCATTTTATCTTTGAATACTCCCTAAATACTCATTCACATTAAAATAAATATATGTGTACAAACCTTTATTATTAAAAATAAATTTTTTCCTTAAGTTATATATGTATGTAGGATTATTAACTTGAAAATAAAGTTAAAAATATCACTCCCCACTTTTAGTACAAAAAAAAAGTTGCCTTTACTTAAAACTGCCAGAAGCTGGCAACTTAAGAATTTCCTTAGTTGTGCCCTTTATTGGTCCGAGTGTTCTTATGATTATTACTGACTTTTTCTTCTTTCAATATTAATTTTATTGAAAATTCTCAATTCTTACGAACTGGTGACGGTTATAAATGAAGGTCTCAGAGGGATTAAATTGTATTATTTTCTTGGTTAATTTGAATGTAGATAAATTTAAGATTTCTATTTACATTTAAAATTTCTCTCAGCATTGAATGACTATTATTTTGTTGTTTGTTATTTGGACATTTTTTTATCATATGTTGTTTGTTTATTATATCATTATGTATTTATTTTTCCAAATTTAGGAATTTAATATTGGACCCAAAAGTACGACTAAAGTATCAACATCTCATCACAAATAGTTTCATTAGTGTAAGTATTTAGCTAACATTTTAGTAAATCTAATTTTATTTCATAGTGGCGAAACCCCTCTTTAGTGGATGCTCACTAAACAAACTAACATGTTTACCTAACATGTCTACTTAATAGGAAACAGTCACTGTGATTATGTTCTATATCAAAAATTTTAGATTTAATATAAAAGGAATGATACTTATACTAACTGTTCAAACAAGTTTATTTTAAAATTATAAGTGATGATACTGAGAATGCAGTGATGTCATAAATAATAATGTAAGCAAGAAGAAATGAGTTTACATTATGTACTGAAAGCCTTGTTCACATTTTTGTTATATCAAAAAAAGCTTATAGATATTCAGTATTTTACTTGATTTTGTTCTACATTTTTGTGTTCAGTTTTAATATAGAATAGGTTGCAAATATTGTATGTCTTACTTTTGTATAAAAGCATATTGCTTTCTTAGTGCAAAAAAGTATACCATATGGTTATAATCAGAAAACTAGTGCTTTTAGGGAGTCTACTCACCTGGAAAAGTATAATTCTGGAGGAAAGAATAAAATTTTTCCAGATTAAAAAATTAGATTTAACATTGCAATATCAGGATTACCTCTTGCGTCTTTCTAAGAAACAACTACAATGTATTTCTCTCCTTCATACAGTTATTTTTATCCATTTTAATTATTTTTTCTCGGGGAAAAAATTTAATTCCCCTTAAATTTCTGCTTTGTCCAATTTTGTTTTGCATAATGCAGCAAATAAACATACAAGGATCATTAACAGCCTGGTGAACCTCAAAATTGCTGGATGCCAACCAATTGCCATTGGTAACCAAATGCATTTAAATACAGTTTTTTGTAAATCTTTTTGTATTTTGTAGCTTTGTTGGGTCAGACTAAATTTCAGATTTAGGGATCTGCTTTACTATAAACTAGATGTGAGCTTCATAAGTTACACAGAATTGTAGAAAAGGGGGAAGGTCACTGGATAAGTCATGAAAATTAAAGGCTGATGTTGTATCACAAAATCCTTGTGGGTTTTGAAGAAAATAAGTATGGATTTGTACGTTGCTATACATAAATTAATTGTATATTTTAAACTTAAAAAATATGAGTTTTTCATTTGCAAAAATTTGTCTTTTTCCTATTGTATTGAAATTCCCTTTAGAAATCTATTCAAGCATAAAGAGAAAAACAAATTGCAAAAGAAACTTTCTCTTAGGATTTGTGCAATTTGATACTATGCAAAACAATCTTTTCAATGCATTAGTACCAATACATTTCTGCAAAGAAGTAGTAATGTGTTTCATAAACAGGAGTGTCTGCTAAAAAGGGGTTTTACCTTGTACTGTTTCATTACTGTGATTTGTATCTATTTAACTATTCATGCATTTATTTCAGTGTAATCCATTGCTACAACACTGCCCTTCTCCTGATTGCAATAATGTTATCAAAGTTCAACATGTTGATGCTAAACCTGTCACTTGCTCTTGTGGCCATATTTTCTGGTATATGTTTTGCACTTTGTGATCCATAACTTAAAAAAATTCTAATTATTCAGTTTTCTTTGTTAGTTATGTTTATTGTCATTAGAAAAAAAATCGTATTAGCTGCTGTTTCACCACATAACATTGAAACTTAATAAAAATCTTTTATCTTTAATTAGGTCTCTATTATTTTTATAGTAGGAATATATGTATCTAGCAGAATTAGTCATTAATGAAGTCAGAATTATTCATTCAACCATTAAATTATGAGCAGGTTCATAAGGTTTTCCAGTTTCAAAATCAAATTTATGTACCTTTCACCAAAGTAGGATTTTGGCTAATGCTTCGAAGCTCAGATATAATCATGTAGCAAATATTTTTAAAACCATTTAATGCCTTGAATAAATTAGTACAAGCACTTAAAGCAATTTTACATCCTGATTTAAGGAGACATAGTTTCTATATTAAAAAAAAGAGGAAAATCTAAGAAATTGTGTTTGTCCTACATTCAAGACACCCCATTGCACCTACAGCTTTGAGATTTGGTGCAAAATTATTTTGGACTCTAGGGGTTTACACCTTGGAGCCTTTTTTAAAAATTTTTAATTTGTTTAAAAAATTAAACTTTTAAGTTATAATTTCACATGAATTGTCTATTAAGGAGATGAAAGATTTCCTACACCTCTTACTCTTCTTTATCATGCAAAAGATTTTTTTTTCTGCAAGATTAAGTTTGTTCCAAATTTCTTAATTATGACAGGTCATTCCATAGTGACTAACGTAACATTCAGAGCTGATTTTATAACTGTTTTTAATTGTAACTTAAAGGATAAAAAATATTTTTTAGTTATGCTGGTGGATTTTCAATGTCATGGTATCTATGTATCATTTCTGCTAAGATTTTAAAACAAAATTACTGACAGTAGATATTTTTTCAACCAAAATAGCAGCGTGACTAACGTAACATTTTTGCAACCCTGAAAATTATTGCTCATGTTGTGAGCCGAAAATTTCTTAAAGTTAAGCAAGTGTTAAAAATTGAATTATGCATTTGAAAAAATGTGTAAATTTGGCTTTTTAAAACATAAAACACATTTATCAAATCTTATTTTTTTTAGTCTTATGTGGCACTTTTACTCAGGATAGAGTGTGACTAACGTAACGTGACTAACGTAACCATCGAATAATAAGCAGTAAACACACTACAAACTATTTATTATGGCTAATCTCAGTGATAATTACAATGCTTTTTCAATTTTTTTAACTTCTTATGTTATATGATTTTTATTTATTTACTTATTTATTTATTTTTTGATACTTTTTTCACTTCGGTATTTTTTTTTCTTCGGCTGAGATTGACATTTCTATGGAATGACACATATTATAAGGGTTTCTACTTCAGCAAAAGTCCTATAGGCTGAACTCAATTCAATCCGTGTTGAATAGCAAACGCATACTGTAGACCATGAATTTGAAAACAACTTTTTAAACACACAAACTGGCTGTTTTTGCTATGCTCGAAAGCCCTTTAGCACCTATAGCTGTGAAATTTGGCATAATTTAGTTTGGGCCTCGGGGGAGGGATGCTCTTTGAAGCCCTTTTTTTTTTTTTTAAATTTTGTTATGGATATTTTTTATCAAGCTCTTTTTTTTTCTTTGGGCTGGAGTAGTATTTTAATATTGTTCTTATTATAATAAGCTCTTTCTTGAAATTCTATTTTCTACGACAGGGGGAGTAGGATTTTAATTTTGTTCTAATCGTAATGCATACTTTAATGTGATTTTTCCTGACAAACTATTTTGATTCTTATTTCTCATTACATTTTTTCACTGCACTATCAGAAGCTTCAAGTTTTCCCTACCCCTTCAATTTAGTCATAACGTGATTTATATTATTTATTTATTTTTTGAAACAAATAATTTTCATCTTTGTGTCATCATTATTTTTTAATTTAAGTATTTATTGAACAGAGATATTACGGGGGGGGGGGGGAGAACTTATGCATGAATGATATGTGCCTGTATAGTTCATTCACAGAATAGCTAGATATGTAAACAGAATCGCCCACGCCATTTGGCTTGGTGGATTTTCTTACCCCTTCAATTTATTCATCAAGTGATTTAGATGATTTATTTATTTTTTGTCCAAATCAATCATGTGTTTGGCTTGAACAAGAATAAATTGGTGTTAAATAGACAGCAAGTGGGAATCCTATTGCTTAACTTTTTCTCCCTTCCACAGGAAATCCCCAAAAGTAGCATGGCAGCAAACCCTCCTAGCAACTTGCTTGTTTACTTTCACTCTAGCTTTTCCCCGAATGGACTTAAGAACTTGAGTACCTTCAAAATGGTTCCATATGTCCAACAAAATATAGTAAAGACGAACTATTACTCTTATTCATCTCATATGATAAACAATATCTACTTTGTAATTTACATTTGCAAAGAGTGTATACCGGACCGTACCCCTGTTAAAATATTCAATACGTCCAGTAGATTAGTTAAACTGATGTTTACCATTAAAAGTTAGAAATTGTTTTCGCTCATGTTGGTTTTTTCTGTAACGCTTTTTATTTTACAGCACTCTAAAATAATTATAGGTTGTCAGTTTAGGTTAAAACCTATACTTTTGTTTTCTTCTTTCAGTTTTAAGTGCACTAAAAACTGGCATGATCCTGTTAATTGCAATTTGCTTAGAAAATGGCAAAAGAAGTGTGATGATGACAGCGAAACTTCCAACTGGATTGCTGCAAATACAAAAGTACCATTTCTTTTAAAACATTTTTTACTACTCAAATGTAATTTTTGGATTTGATATTGATCCCTACTAATTTGTGTGTAGTTCCTTCTGTCTAGTGCTTGCATGCCAAAAAAAAAATCATGAATTGTTCACAACCATGTGCAAAACATTAAGATGAGCATGCACATTGCCCAAATTCACATGCCATGTTTGCAATTTCAAATCAGTGCATCATTCAAATATTTCCAATCTTTTGAAAGCTGAAGAGAAAAGTCTCAGATGTTTCAAGCATTACTTGTGTGAAACCCTATAATTTATTTATTTGAAAATGATTGATTAAGTTGACAAATTGCATTTCATTCAGCATAATGGTAAATTAATGAATAGTTCTTAACAAATAACTGGTTCAGAAAAAGTTTTTACTTACTTTTGCACTCCCAAGAAAGTGTCTCTGTTTTAAAGAACAGAATATTATTATTATTATTATTATTATTATTATTATTGTGACATTAAAATATTAGTATTATGAACTCATATTTTTCTTGTTTAATTTAAATTTACTTGTTAATAAAAAGAAAGTAATTTAGTTATAGTGTATTTTTGTGAAACACAAGTGTCAAATACTTAAAGGCAGTGTGGCTTTTATGAACATTTTATGTATGTTCATTTAAGTATCGTTTACATTTCTTCTGAGAAGAAAAACTACAGATAGCAATTATTCTACAATTTTTATTATTGACAATGGTTTTCAGATGAAATGTTGATAAGCCAGTGGTAGAACTTTTTGTTTTAGGAAAGGCAATTAAAAGTAGGAAAGGAAATGTAACACTCTTTTATTGTGACATATTTTTGTAGTTTTCGAACATGATTCTCACTCCTGTATATAAATATGTTCTTGTTCTTTATAATCTATTCTAAGAATACCTTAAAATGTTTTCCCATCCAATGTTTAAATTGATGTATTATGAAATAGTGTCTATTCTATTTAATATTATGTATTTTGAAAATAAATAAGTAAATAACAAATACTTCTACAATTTGGAGTTTATACTTGTTAAACTTTACTAGGAATGCCCAAGCTGTAATATCACTATTGAAAAAGATGGTGGCTGCAATCATATGATATGCAAAAATCAAAATTGTAAGTTTGATTTCTGTTGGGTTTGTTTAGGCCCATGGAATCCTCACGGATCTTCATGGTAAGTGCAAATCAATGTTTTTTTTTTTCCTTTTAAAAAGTATATCTTCTAAGCAATTTTTACATTATATACAATAAATAAACATAGAACAACTGTGAAATATAAAAATTATCAAGTTCAATGAATGTGTTCAAAAACAAGATATTCTTGCTTTGTTAAGAAAAAGCAAATGACTATTGATTTCTTAAAAGTTATATTCGTAAATTGTTCTGTAGTTTGCACAATGATTAAAACTTTCAACTTGTAAAATTTTGGCCAAAGTTTTCTTAAGCGCTGTATCCCAAATTTTCATTGTCTTCAGTAAGGTTTGAATAACAGACCTTCTCTCGATAATTGTTCTAATCTGCCTTGGCTCTTTTCCGTTGATTTACAAAGTTAAAAAATTAATCTAGCTTCGCTCTTGTACTAATTAGTAAAATATAAATTCTTATGATTTTACATTGTACTTTATTGTGCTGTGTCCAATTGCAAACGAATAAAAATAAAATATGTTTTAGTAGTAGGCCTGCAAGTTTTTAATGGTATAAAATTATTTTAAAGGTATAACTGCAATCGCTATGATGAAGACGTCGCTAAAGCAGCTAGACATGCCCAAGAAAAGTCTCGTTCAGCTCTTCAGCGATACCTTTTCTATTGCAATCGCTACATGAATCATATGCAGAGCTTAAAATTTGAAAATAAGGTTGGTATTTATCAGACATATTAAGCTAAATCTACTTTTCAATGGTAATAATAATACTAATTTCATTAATCAGTAATGCTAGGTTATTTCGCTTATTCACTTGCTACTGGTGAAAACCAGATTTTATTTAAAGAAAAATTTGATGCAAGAAGTTATTAACAATAAAAAGTTTTTAAGTAAGCTTCAAGAAAATTCAGCTATTCTGATTAGAACAACTGAATTGGGCATATTATTTGTAAACACTATTAGGTAGTAAAAATTTTCGAATTTTTATGAAAAACATTTGTTTAAATTAATTTTTTTTATTTTTAAAGAATATTTTTAAAAACGCAGTTTTTTCCTTTGAATTCACTGCTGAAAAATATTCTGAATTAGAAGTAATGGAATTAAGTAATTGCACAGAATTGTGTTATTGATAATTACTGAGATGTTTATCCACGCTAGAGAAAAAAGTTATGATTGTCACATTAATAATGTAATGGAAAATATTTAACAAAAAGTTTTAACTTTGATTTTTGTTTGAAGTATAGTTCATTCATGTAAGATAGTAAGTAATCTTCCATCAATTTTCAGTTGTATGCATCTGTGAAAGAAAAGATGGAAGAAATGCAGCATCATAATATGTCTTGGATTGAAGTTCAGTTCCTGAAGAAAGCTGTTGACGTGCTATGTCAATGTCGCCAGACGTTAATGTACACTTATGTCTTTGCTTATTATCTGAAGAAAAACAACCAGTCTGCAATATTTGAAGTAATTTTTTTACCTTTTGTTCTTTGTATGTTCTAACATATCGTACTCTCTGCTCATGGTTGCTATGGAATTGGCAAACATCCAGCTTAGAAAAGTCTAGCAGAATGAGGGCAGGTGGAAAAATAAAAATTTGATTCAAATCAATGTGCCTATGCTTAATTTAGAGGTTAACCCACATCTGCAAAAAGCTGGCATCCTTGAAAACTGATATGCATCTATTTCAGCCACTAAATTGGATGTTAGCCTTTCTATCTGATTGGTGGTGAGACAGTAAGTTGTTTTATTGAGAGATTTAAGTCTGGCACATTTTCATTTTGTTTTCAGTTTCACTGTTTTGTTCAGAAAAAAACTTACATGTTTCCTTTTAAATGAAATCATTAGTTACTTTCCTGCTCCTGAATTGGTTTGCAGCAGTTAACAACGTATTTTGCATTACAGGAAATTCATAGTAGCTGTCAATAAAAGTGTATTTCTCAGAATTGCTTTCTTTAATCCCCCTCTAAACGTTTTGACTGAATTTGAATTTTCATAGAACTGAAATAAATGCTGTTTGTGTGTGTGAAATGGCTTCAGAGGAATTTTGTACAGTAAGGTATTATCAAGTTTTCTGGAAAGTTCAGGATCAGTAGATTTTGCTCATTTATTATTTTTAGTATTATTTTCAGAAAGTTGGATTGTGATAAAAGGATTATTTTATTTTGTTGATTAAATAATATTGTTCCGTGGATTCCTATCTCCAATTTTTCTCTTTTCTTACGTAGTTTAGGTGTAGTATTTCCAATGCCTTTTTTTTTCTCAAGGTGTGACATTGATTAAATAGCACTATTACAACCCTTCATTTATTTACAGAGATAAAACAAAATCCAGTACGCGTATATGAACAGTAAACATGTTGCACACATTAAAGCATACAAAAGGTGTACTGATTTTTCTCTAATATTTTGGCCTGATTTTTTTTCCAAAGCCACTACTAAGTCTGTAATTGTTTATGAAATTCTACACTATGTTTTCTCTTATGTTAATCAGTATTGTTTATTTTAGGATAATCAAAGTGATTTAGAAACAGCAACCGAACAATTATCTGAATATTTAGAGCGTGATATTACGTCAGAAAATCTCTTAGCCATTAAACAAAAGGTTCAAGATAAATACAGGTATGATTGCTTCAATTCAAAGATAAGAATGTTGTTTTGAAAACTTATTATAGCTTTCTTCTCCTTTGTTGAATAACATAATATGGTTTATCCCCAACCTTCTCATTTAAATTGCTATTTTTCAATGTATTTAAAAAAAAAAAAAAAAATCAGAATAAGCATTTCAAATAAAGTTTCACTTTCATTGTATTAATATTAAACTCATAAGAGAATCGTTTTACTTTTATTTTCAATTTTAGAATGTAGAATACAATATGCACCGTAAAATGAATTAAATGTCTGTAGAATTTATCTTTGGGGCATTTAATTCTAAACAACATGTGGTACTGCAGGCTTATAAAAACCGATGTTACTTTTGACTGTGTCAACCATCAGTGTAGGACTTGGTTTTAAAGTGCGATTCCTATCTTGGAATCTTTGAAGCCAAGCTATCGGGAATCTGAAAAAGAGGAAGACCTAGGATCTGATAGGTCGACTGCCTTCAAACAGACCTGATGACTTAAAATTAGAAATGGGAGGGCAGCTTCGAAATCTATTTTGTGGAAGGCCATACCCACACTGGGCTGATGTGCCATTGAAGAAGAAGACTCATATTTTGAAATAAAATTTCCGAGTATTTTATTTATCTATAGAAATGTTATTTTATACCCCTAGAAAATTTCAACTCCAATAAATATTTTGGAAAGTCAGTAAATGAAGTGTTGAATATACACTGTTCACGAGTCCTGAAGTTTTTACAATTGTGCTTACTACTCCAATCAATAGTTTAAACTTTTTAAAAATCTAATACTACCAGTAAGAGGTTAGTGTATCTTATGCATATGAAGTCTTGTAGATTCTTGAGAATCAATAATGAGTCATTTCTGCTAGTTGTAAAAATGTCAGCAAATAATTTTATTAAAAGCTCAATACAGTAAGCTTCCTAAGTTGACCAAAATTTCATCAATTTAATGTTTATAATACTTTTACAGTGGAAATCAATCTCTCTTTTGACTACCTCTGTAAGTTGTTCTACTGAAAAATGTACAGAGTGTTGCTCATTCTTAATTTACTCTCTATAAATTGACCATTACTTGCAGCGGGAAAGCTGTTTTATCCACACACGAGTGAAATATTTTGCAAATGTGATTCAAAAATGTCTGCCCCGTAATGAACCATGGAAAATTCAACCTTTAGACCAAGCAATCATTCAGGCATTGAAAATGTACTATCCAGCTGAAATCCTATAATGATTCACCGTGAAAACGCAAACCTGTGTCCATATGCTGTAGCACAGTGGTTCTCAACGGGGGCGGTACCGCCCCCTGTGGGCGGTGGGAAGATGCTGAGGGGCGGTAAACATGTTTTGGGCAGTAGGGGGGCGGTGGGTACATTTTGGGCAATAGGAGGGGGGCGGTGGGAAAATTTGGGGTTAGAGGACGATAAATGTATTGGAATTTAATTTTAATTTAAAAAATCAAAATTAAATAGTGTATTATATCACGAATCCAACTTGAATTACTTGAGCCAACCATAACTCAACTTATGCGCTCTGGAATCTCTAAGCTTATTTTCTTACGCATTAGCATTAGCCACACCATCGTTTGGTTATTTTTTAACCGAATTGTTCATAGATTCGTTCTAAATTCTATTGGATCTTTCTATTGGAATGTTATTTCGAATAGCTTTATATATTTTTTTTAGTAATGCATCTATATTTTACTTAGTTGTTATCATGCATGTAAAAAGTACCGTCCTTCATTTGTAGGTGAAAAGGTCTCATTAAGTACTCAAGTTTTAGTCGCCAGCATTGATTGTTGCTAAACGAAACTGGTTTTTTAGATTGAACAATTCCTAGATTAGAAATTTAATACCTAATTAAAACCTAATTGAAAATTTAATGGGGGATTCAAAATACTGCGAAAAAAATTCACAGTTGCATTCGAGTGTTTCCCCAAGTAGCGTTTTAGGCAGAATATTAAACGTCATCGATTGTGTTCCTTGGTTTCCTTTTCTTCTGTAATTTTCTTTTACCATGTTCTCTTAAGTTAGCTTAGTATCCATGGGAAAGTAAGTCTCCCCTAAAGAAATTCAAAATGTTTCGATGGGTGCGAATTCGTGCAAGTTGGTTATTTTTCTTGGCTTGGTTATTTTCCTAAATTTTTACCTGGTAACCGTATTGCAACGCTTAAAGTGCCCACCCAGTTTGACTGTTTGGTTTGACCTCAGTATTTTCACTCTGGCTTTTGCTCATTTCATTCATTTACTTTCATGGTTCATTTTCAAAGAACTCTCCTTTGATGATTCTCACGTTTATTGCCGACATTTTCAGTCTTTGCACGGTTCATTTTCAGTGAACTCTTCTTCGATGATTCTCACGTTTATTGCCGACATCTTCAGTCTTTGCACAAAGACTTCTCTAAGTGCTTTGAAGATATTTTTTCTCTGAACGTTCCTCAATGGAAAAATTAGTCATTTTGAAAACATTGAGACACCAGATGTTCAGTATCAGGACGAATTGGTTGAATTTTCAACCGATGAAACTTTGAAAACTGGTTTCCAGAATGTTAACAATGTTGCAGGATTTTGGCTGCAAGGGAACATTAGTAGCTTTTATCCTGTATTGTGGGCTATCGTCAAAATTTTTTTAATTACCTTCCCCTCTTCCTACCTCGTCGAAAGAGGATTCAGTGTTGTCACCGACCTAGTTACAAAAAAGAGAAATCGACTCCAAATTGTTACAAGAGTTGACTTGGGCTTTCACCTTACAAAAAATATCAAGCTGACTGAGGAAACTGGCTTTGAACCACCAAGCACAAATATCTCACTTAACCCCTTCCAGGCTCATTTTATTTCGGGATTGCGGATCAAAAAATGTCAATTTTTTTATGCTTATTTTCATACATACATGTCTTTTTAAACATAATAGCATCATTCGCATGCAACATTTCCTAAAAATAAATGTAAAAATATCTATTTAAATAAATGAGTAATAAATGAGTATTTACTTGAAAGTTGACTTTCTGTATGGCAGAAATCATTATACTTTGGAGTTGGCTTACTCTTATCTTAAATCTACAGCTCAAAACACTATAGTTTATGTTATCTAGTAGCAACAATAGTAAATAAAATCGTCCGAAACCATAAAAGAGACATGTGAAATAATTCGGAAAAGACTGGTTGTGCAGTGTTAATTTTCACAGTGCCCGAGCTACACTCGGGATGAGCCAGAATGGAACATTTCGCTTGCCCGAGTCCAGCTCGGAAAAACCGGGAAGAGGTTAACATATATTTCTGAGTGTTCCTTTCATGTTTTGAATGATAAAAAAAATGCTTTGCGAGTTTAATTTTATTTCATCTCGTTGTTTCCTTCATATTTGGAGTGAATTTGCCAGAAAAATGTTTATAATTAAAATAAATAAAATTGTAAACAAAAACAAATGTATCTGTTTAATAAAAACTATTAAAATTTGTCAACATTTTCATTGCTTTTGTGTTAATGTAGTTGGTTTGCACAAATAGAAAAGTGAGAAGGAAATGCCAAACTAAAATTATTTAGTTTTTTGTAATGGAGTTAAACTTTGATTGACCATTTCTTGCAGGATTATTCATTTCAAACCACACAAATGGCAAAACAACTCATGGTAAAATGGTCAGTGTTAAGTATCATATTCTGCAATAATCTACAGTAATAATCAAATGTTTGTAAATAGTTGGATAATAGGAAAATGTTTTTAAATTTTTGCTGTTGCTTTGATTAAAGAATGTTACATGCATTTATTTATAATAAAGCCTTTAGTTGATACATATGAAATAATTTTCCTTGAAATACAAATACAAATGTGACGACCAGCAACAGGCTCTGGGCCCAACTGGGCTGGTCCTAGTCAAATGCTCATGTTAGGGAATTTTAGACCCTTTCACACCAAATAAAAATAGAAAATGATGAAAAAATGCACATATTTTAGCATTTTCCGAAATTTTATCAAGTTTTATTACGTGCTAGAGTTGATTTAGAATATGTTATGTCATCTATTTTCAAGCAATAAACTCTACAATACACAATTCAGTTTTTATGCATTTCTTTAACCTTGCTAATGCAAGGTGGCCACAGACCTGGAAAACCTGGAATTATCAGGAAATTTGAAAATTCTGGAAAAATCAGGAAAATGGGGAACAAATCAGGGAAAATTAAATCAGAGTCTGTAATTTTTCAACACTGAAGTATTAAAAACGATTACATCTTTGATAATCAAAGGATATCTCACGGACTTACCAGTAAATTTTTCAAAAACATCAAGAATTGTTCGTAAGCAAAGTCGTAAAAACGTAATTGCAGGCAGTTTCCGAAGTTTGAAATAGTATTTTTAAATTGTATTCTTAAAATTTGTAAGGTCGTCTTTTGGGGTGTAAAAATACTGTCTGCCTGCGTTTTGCGCGCCTGGCAGTCACGATCGCTTCCATTTGAAAAAGGGGTGATAGGATAACTTGACGCACTTGCCGGTGCTTTCGCTTTTTACTTCCTGTTGAATGTTACTTCGCATTTCTCCCATATTTTGAGGAAATCCAAACAGACCTCAGGCATGCGCAAAAGCGAGGAAGGTTTTACGATAAAAGATTAGACAGTAGGGTTGGGTGCTCTCCCTAGAAAAATTCCGAAACCGAAACGTTAAAAACCCAAATTTAAGCCATCTTTTGATGGATTTAGGGGAAGGGGTTGTGGGACTCTTTCTCAAAAAACTTTTCAAGCTGAATGATTAAGAACTTTAAGCTATCTTTGTGTAGCTCAAGCAGAGGAAATTTCGAAGTTCTTGCTTAAAAAGTTTTTAAAATTAAAGCATTAAAGATAAATGCTGTACCTCAGAACCAGACTAACGTAAGTCCATTTTCGTCATTTTTCAGTAGAGGGGAAAAACGATGTATTCGACAATCGTTTTTCCCCTCTACCGAAAAATGACGAAAATGGACTTACGTTACTCTGGTTCTGAGGTACAGAATGAAAGAATGAAAGTTCGGTGATGTAAGTATAGGAGAAAGGAGAGTCTGTTTAGAAAAATCTGAAACCAATAGCTTGAAAATACTAATTTAGGCCGTCTTTAGCGATAGTAGGAGAATTTAAGGATTCTCCCCCTGTACCTGTTTCAACTTGACGATTTGAAAGCCCTATTTTAAGCTGCTATCATTTATAAAGTCAGGTGTTTGGGGGATGAACCCTGAATAACTTCCAAAGCTCAAGTATGTAAAAATCGCTCCTTTATTGGTTTCTTTCAGTGACTTAAGGATGGAGGATTTGGGGTCTCTCTGCCAAAAGTAATTTGATTAAAAATTGAATTAATATTCGATTTACAAACTATTTTAAACCATCTCCAGATGGTCTTAACCCTGCACTGCATGGTGTTGCCATTTGAATACATGGGCAATTTGTCCTACTTATGAATAGCAGAATGTAGTCATAAAGCAACTCAATGCATAAAAACCAAGTATTGGGTATATTTAAAGCAATTATCACCATTTATCCTCCATACATGGCAGCACTGGTCTGTTACATGCTCTTAAATGAATCCATATGGATAGCTTTTAAAATCACTTAAACTACCAAGTTTTGAAACTATTTTTTACAATGAAATATTTTTCTTAGTCTTTTAAAGAAATAACATGAATAAAATAAACATTTATCTTTCGTTTAAGAAAAAAATCTAGGCCATAGTACATGTCTGTAGCCATTTGGCAACATTATGCAGTAAGCATCCAGAGAACACTTCCATTCATCTCTGTAGTTCATAAAGTATGTGCTTTGTTTATGTTTATCGCTAGCTTGTTTCTCTTTTTGGAAGGTATAAAATAATCATGCCGACCCAAAAGTGGTACTTTCGGCTGTTCTACCGTTTATTAGACCTCGCAATTATCAATGCTTAGTTGATGTTCCACAGAGTGAACAAACAAAAAATCAATAGGAAAAAGCCTTCAAAACGTGTTCATTTTAGATTTCAGTTAGCACAAACGTTGTGCTTACACGGACAAGTAAAATCATTAATAATTTTAAAATATAGTTTTGAAAAAACTAAAAAATACGTTTTTACATAGGAATGCGCTGTGATCATCACGGGTTTCCTCTGATTTTCAAAACTACTGAGTATCCACACTTAAGTTTACATGCTCTTATCATACATCAACATGCAATACAGTTTAGCCTTTAGTACTAAAAATAATATTAAATATATTTTATATTTGCAAAGAACGTAAATTTTATCTTTTATTCAGAGTTACATACATACATATATACATACAAACAAGCCCACATGTGAAATTAATAAAAGCGTATTAAAAAGAAGGAGACCATTAGCTCAGGGATGATTGTGTTCCGGTATTTTACCGGATTTCCGGTATTTTCATGATCGATTCTGGTATTTTCATGGTCGAAAATACCGGAAATAAAATATTTTTAATTATGCTTTTGTCTTCCCACCTTCGGTATTTTTTTTTTATTTTTCGAATTTTCGGTGATTTTCCGATAATTACTAATAATATTCATCGAGCAAAAATGTTAAGATGCTATTCTATTTTTTTGACTAGAAACTATTTGAAACTATTCGAATGTATGAAATGTGTCTCGTTTGTTTATGAAAGACAATTCATTATTAAATATGTATAATTATAAAATTAGGTATGCTTAAATAATAGGAGTCTTGGTTTTTTGAAAAAAGCACCCCCCCCTCCCCCACATCTCTTCAAAACTTTCAGGTATTTTTCATGAATTCACAATCACCCCTGCATTAGCTACAGAGGAACTAGAGAGAGAGAGTTACAAACCAAAAAAAAAAAGAAAGCTTGCGCGAGAGAACCTCCAAAAGATATCAGAATTGATCATCGGAAAGAACACAGTACAAATAAATAATGATGTAAAATGCCAAAATGTAAAGGATTACAAGAGTACAGTGCACCAAATGTTCAATTCCTCTATTTTTTTTACAAAAAAAAAAAAAAAAACTAATTTCATGACCATCATTTTTGTCTGTTGAATGCATGGTGTAGCCATTTGGCAACAAAACTATTTTTAATTAGAAAGTGGTGAAAATTTGGAGTTAAATTTTTTTTAAATATTTTTCCATGTTTTCTTATTACATTGACAAACATATATATTTTTTTCTAAGAAAAATAAACAATCATGCAGTGTAGGGTTAAGGCTGGGGGATTTTGTGTAGTTTTGAAAGTTTAATTTTATCTTTTGTGAAGTCAGAAGAAAGAGTAGAAAAGTAATTAAGTGGGATGGTTGGGAGTTTAGTAAACTGATATTAAATGGAAAAAAAAAAGATTATTTTTATTAATGACATTTTTAGTGTTATTAAATAAATCAAACCACCTATGTAAATTCATTTCAAACAAACTGTTTCAACCACCCCCCGAGTTAATTACGACGAGTTTTTTTCGTGACGTATGTATGTTGCATAACTCAAAAACAATATGCCGTAGAAGCTTCTAGTTTAGTATGTAGGCTCTGAAGGGGGTCTAGTTGTGCACCTTCCCTTGTGGTTGCATTTGAATGTTCCCAAGGAGATGTTTTACCCCCTTTTTTGGGGTAAATCAGTGTTAATTTCAATGCAGACTTGAGTGAAATGAATTGGCGCAACCACTTGGTAATATGTCACCTATCTTTTGGTCGCCAAGCGGGCGACAAAAATTATTTTTTTGAAAACGTTCAGTTTTGCGCTATTGGCGATATTTTGCGAAAAATCCACTGAATGATGTAAAAATCGTCGAAAAAAAGAAAATTAATCATTGTAAAGCATTTTTTTTTTTGTATTACTTTACAGAAAACTAGGTTTAAATGTTTTCATTGTTATCCTGCTCACGCTCTCTCCAAGCACTGTTTTAACACTTAAGGCATCCACTGAGAAATTTACACGTAAAATAAAGTAGTGTGGGGTCCATACCAGAGTTTTTTGATTTACCGCCCAATTTGCATTTCGCTAAAAGTGCCCTAAAGGTTAATTCTGATTCATCCATGGTACTTAAGTATTGCTCCATATTTTCGGACGAAAGTAATTCTCAATGTAAAATGATAGAGCTAACAGTTGTAGGAAGCAGGGTTGCGGAGTCGAAGAGTCGGAGTCGGACTGATTTTGGACCAAAGGAGTCGGAGTAGCTAAAAACATTTCGACTCCGACCACCTCCGATTTGGATGAAATTTTATGAAGGTGAAAATATATCTTTGAAACTAACAGATACAAATTTTTAGCGTCCAATATCCAAATCCTAAGCATCTAGGATCATTAAAAGGACTTTAAAATGGCGGGTCTGCTTTGTGAAACGAATTGCTATGTTTGGGCTTATGCAAGTGAATAAAAAATTTTTGCAGCAAAAATGCAATGCGTTAAAATAAAGTGGCCATTTAACAAGAAAAGTATTGGTTTTGTACGGAGTCAAATGACAAGAGCGGCACTTGTCTTTTGCTCTGGAGAAAATGAACGTTTTGGGAGGTCACAGTGACCTACGAGAATTGAGGTAAATGTGATGAAATTATCTGCGAGAATTCTTGAGAAAATTGAACTTTTTGAGAGGTCACAATGACCTCCAACTGGGATACCCCAGCTTGCTACCCCCTCCCTAAAGTGAGTCCTGGCTACGATCATGAATAAAAATGAAACTTTTAAAAATGGTCTTAATATTTCAACCTTTGTTTAGGGTTTTTCCCTCTTCACATTTGGGTAAAAAAATAAATAACAATAATAATAATAAAAAAAGCGGGAGTCGGAGTCGGAAGTTTTAAAATCCCGGAGTCGGAGTCGGACATTTTTCCTCCGACTCCGTAGCCCTCGTAGGAAAATTTTCCCACAAAAATATGACAATACCCTCTTTACAAAAATGTTGCTAATTTTCTGTCCCCTGTTTGTAGTCGCCTTGTTGTTACAGTATAGTACATTTGTAAAAGTTGATTTTCTGCCCGTTTAGGGTCAATGAAGAAAAAGTAAACTGCGAACGCTGCACTATAACTATAGTACTCTGTAAAACTTGTTTTCCTTCTAACACAGTGACTTTGCAGAAAAACAATCTGTAGTCGATTTCAGGGTCGTTTCTACTGATATCAAATGCGCTACTTTTACAAGTTGCAAGTCCAAAGAATTGTTACTTATTTATTCCCTTCATAGGAAATATATTTAATATATAATTGGTTAAGTTAATATTCATTCTAGAAACAAGTACAGTATACTCCCTATTATCTGTGATTTGATGTTTGTAGAAAAATGGGAATGCATTAGTGGTCGTTATAAGCTTTCACAGATATTTTTACTTTTAATGTTATCATTTCAAAGTATAATTTAATGTATGTGTAGTGTTATGAGCATTTTTTTTAGATATTGCGTACACTAGTATCGTTTTTTACCTACTTATTGTATTATCAGCGATTACCACTACTCGGCGGATAGTCGAGAGTTTATTGTAGGGAAATGTGGGGCAAAGTGAAGTAGTTAAGTTTACTTAGCTGCTTCAAAAGGAACAAATGGGAAATTTGCTTAAAAATTATTTTACGAGGCGCATTTTTAAAGTAAGTACCATTTTGATGTAAATAAATAACAGATAGAAATATCCCTACAATTGTATTTTTATATGAAAGCCCATACCTTAAACTACTTTTCTACATTATTGAAATTAAATGTAAGGTACTTATATAATACAATCAGCATCAAAAAAGCGTCCATCGATTGAGAGTGCCACCGACTGTTAGGTACGCGCTGTAATTCGTTTTTTAACTATAAAAGTGTTAAAAGCTGTTGATATTCATCGCGAGACTTCTTCAGTACATGGTGAAACCATTATGAGCGATGGAATAGTTAGGATTTGGGTCCTAGCGTTCAAAGATGCCCACTCTAATGTGCACACCAAGGAACGGAGTGTGATCGACCTTCCTTCATTGATGAAGATTTTGTGCAAAAGCAGCCCAGATCGATCATCCAGTAACTACTACCTTTTTTTTCATCTGAAGCAGCACCTCGGCGGCTTGCTAGTGCCACGAAAATGACGGTGACGTCAGGATCAACGCAATGCAGTGGCGGCATATTTCTTTGAAGAAGGACTTTAAAGCTCATTTTACGATATAATAAGTGCCCTTATATTGGTATCATTTATGTAGAAAAGTAGATTAATGTAAAATGGGCTTTCATGTAAAAAAAAATTATGCAGATATCTTTGCTTGTTTTCAATTTATACTGAAACGGTACTTATTTTAAAAATACGCCTCGTACATAAAGAAGGAATAATGTATTTTGCAATACAACTTTTGTTGAAGTAATTTTTTCATCTTTGGCAGTTATTTTGTACTTTCAAAAAAATGTGGAAATTTTTCACCGCAAAAAATCACGGGGCAAAGTGAAAAACAAAATCTTTTGTTATGAAAAAATTTCTATTCTACGATGATGAGTAGTTTTCATCAAATGAAAGCTAAAATAAAAGGAAAAAAAATCTTAATGAAAAATAAATGAATAGGTAAATAAATGAATTAATTAATATGTGAGGAGAAATAAATTAGTGAATAAAATATAGAATAAATAAGAAAATGAGTCAATGAAGGAGTAAATAAGTAAATAATTAAGTAAAAGAATGTAAATAAAATTAATAAAAGAAGAAATACGTTCATGATGAAAATAAATGAATGAATAAGTAAACAAAATGATCTATTTCACTTTGCCCCACGTACACTTGACATATTACATTGAACATTTAAAATTAAAAAAATGCCTAATATAAACTGGATAAGGACTGCACTGGACATCAGTAGATCTTAACTAATAGTTAAAATGATAATTGCAGAATTTTTATCATTTTATAATAACAAGAAATGTTTTTTAAAAACCACGAATATTACAATAAAGGTATCAAATTTTGAAAATGGCTTATGCGAGTTCTTTTTTTTTTTTTATCTTTGGAGCCACTTATTTTTTGACAGGAATCAACTATATGTCTAGGAACTCTTGGTTACTGTTAGATAGGTATCGCTGCAAACTGTGAAAATATTTTACCATTTCACTTTGCTGCATTATTTCACTTAGTTCCACTATTTCACTTTGCCCCACATTCCCCTGTTATGTGAATCTGTTAATAAATTTTGTTTACTCTTCATTGGCATTCCGTCTTGTAGACCCTAATTAAATCTCAGGCATCAAAGGTTTATTCATTGCTAAACAAGTCAACTTGCAATTTTTTTCTTGAATAGATCTTTAGGAGTAACCGTGGTTTGCTTTGGGAGCCACTAGCTTTCTTCTTGCAGTTAAAATGAAAAAAAAAAAAAATGCATGTTTCCTTTTGTATGGTGTTTCTCTGGTAAACTGAGCCGTAACTATGACGAAATCATTGGAGTGGATTTGAGTTAGAATACTATGAAAGTAACCTAGCTCAATTTAGTGCAAAATATTCTTTCCCATTACCTCCAAAAAGGGTAAATAAAATATAAAAAAACACTTTTTAAATTTAAAGACTATTTCTGTCCGCTCATTCACACTAAAAAGTATGAAATAAACTAAATATCGATATAGTGATTATAATCGATATTTAGTTTATTTCATACTTTTTAGTGCGAATGAGCGGACAGAAATAGTCTTTAAATTTTAAAAGTTTTTTTTATATTTTATTTCAAAGTTTTTTCGTTTTAAAATTTATTTAGAATTGCGTGAAGACAAACGCCGTTAAAGCATAATTCACCGAGAAAATAACAAACGCCGTTAAAAATGCTATTCACAAACACTTTATTTTTTATTCATGAGAATATTTCGTTTCCAATTTTGTTAATTTATCAACTTACTTTGAGTCAAACGCCGTCAAGCGTAATGTTCAATTTGAAGAACTACCAATGCATTTTCTACAGCCCTTAGCCTTTTTTAATAAGTCACTTAAGCCAATTTTTGAACTTGACTCACATGTTGATTGTTAGCTAATCTCGGTGAAAATGCGCTTTGAGTCCCTGCTTGGCGCATTTTCAAAAAGTCGCCAACTGGCGCATTTTTCCTTGTTGTCTAGCGTAGTTGAAAGCTCCGAGAGACATTACGCAAAAAAAGCGTTTCTATGGCGACAAAACAGAAATCCGTGTTAGACGAGAAAAGGGACCCAAAGCACAGATTAACCCTAATCTCATTCGTTTCATTTCTTCTTTTGCTTCAATATTGCAAGGTTTATCTCCAACAATTTCAGTCAGATTTAAAGCTTCCAGTCGTAGTCCTGCCAATGATTGTACTCGCCTCAAAACCACGTAAGCCAAACCTTTGCTCGCTCCACTAAAAGCAGAAGTGCGTTAAAGTTCACGCGGATGAATTTAACTCTGCAACCGGAAGCAAAAGGTGAAAACCATGACAGAAGCAAGTACAGAAAAAGTCTTTAATAATAATAATAATAATAATAATAATAATAAATAAATAACAAGAATAATAAAATATTTACATTGCGTTTTAAAAGGTCATATAAACAAACTACCAGTGATTTTCCAAAAGTATACTCCGTTCGCACTAGAGCCGCTCGCACGCTTGATGATTCTTATATAAGTAAAAATATTTATCTGAGAGGCTTATACATCTCTCTTTACGTGAAGGATAAATGCCCACAATCCGCAAATACATCTTTGTTTTGGTTAGCCTTGAGATTAATGTGTTGAGTTTATTAATCAAACGTCGGTTTTATTATTACTATTATTTCATTGTTTCTGGAAACAAAAAGTCTTTAAAAGAAAAATATAGCAGATTGAGGGAACGCGTTGTGCCGCTCGCTTCACTATAAAGCGGAAGTGCGTTAAAGTTCACGCGGTTGGATTTAACTCTGCAACCGGAAGCAAAATGTGAAAACCATGACAAAAGCAAGTACAGAAAAAGTCTTTAATTAAAAATTGTCAAGGTCATAAGCTTAGCATTTCAGAGGAGCACTGTACTCGACATTGATGTTTTGCAAGCATCTTATTGTTTTGTTAAAACGTGTAAAAATTTACTATCATTGTTTTACAGTGATGTTTTTTAAACATCCGTGCTTTAAGTTCGATGTATTTTTCGATGTCGATGCTTTTTATTTTAGCGAAAAATAAACGATAGTTGTACTTATTAAATAATTTAAATTGTTAATCAGTAGTTGCAACATTAATCTCCGCCGGCCACCTTGTCTAGTGGTCAGAGCAGTCTGCCACGGATGGTGTGATCCCGGGTTCGAGTCCCGGCTTGGACATGGATGTGCATTCCTTGTGTGAATGTGGAAGTCGGACTTCACACCAAATTACGATACAGTTGGAAACGTGAAGCAGCGCACCCCAAATAGCCTGGCTGACATACGACAAAAATAATAATAATAATTATGTCTAAAAAAAGTTTTCTGTGATTGCTATCGATGTTACGCGCTCGATATTTTTTAAACATTGCTAATTTGCTTTCACAATTTTTTTCAATGACAAATTGCAAAATGTGTTCTTTTTGGACTTTATTTGCCGGGGTTGTTCCTTTTTCAAATTGACAATCTGCCAACGTCACGCGTTCACCAGCCCCTGCTCTTCCACATGTAGGAGATGGTGGTGCGTACTGGCGGTAGATGGCGCCATCTGTTGAGTTGCCGGGTAACTAAATCTTGCGTACGGATGTGTGGCCTTCTTGGGGTTTGAACCGCCGACGATCGTGATGGTACGTCGATGTATCAATACCATCGATGTTTTAATTCCTAATCGTTTCTAATCGATGTTTTATCATTGATGTCTCACCGCTATTTTGTACTGCTGCTATCTGTTTTCAATAAATGAGACAAGACCAAATCCTTATAAAGTTTTATTATAAAATTAATATGAAAACTTCTTCATATAAATTACTTATATTAGGAGGATAAACTGTACATAAGGTGCGATACACTACCGAACTGTACAAAAACTATGTCAACAAGACATATTACTTCAATATTCATCAATCACTGATCATTAAAACCGAACAAATAACTCTTTGTAGGCATATATATCTCATTTAATATTAACTTCTAAAAAGTTTCTTTCATTATTTATGCTTTGCAATTCACGATTATTTCAGAGTGAAGGGAAAAGGAAGAATCTTAAGTATTTAATATAGTATGCTGTGTTAGAGTATCAGCTAATGAAGTAAGGAAAATGTATCTTCCTCGAAATAAAACAGCATCAACTTTATTTTTACGTTTCGGCAATAGTAAAAATTTTACTTAATCGTATTTGTCTTTTTAGAGAAAAATGATATACTTACTGTATTTTCAAGAAAAATAATCCTAATTCTTAAAAGGCAATACTTGTTGAAACAAATTTTTGTTATCGTAAATTGTTGTCTTCTTTAAAAATAGTCTTAAATAATAGAAACATAAAAGTTCCGTTGCATTTGAAAAGAGTTAGTTTTTTTTTCTAATCCTAAGATTATTTGCTTGTATTTTGGTTTCCAGAAAATATGAAAACTCAATATTACAGGAAGCGCTGCAGTCTCTGTCCAATAGCTGTTGAAAGAGGTAAAACAGAGGCCCAACCACTTATGCTTGTCCAATAAGACACCTACCTTATCCAAGCAAAATTAAAATATTTACCTCTTTGGCAAATTTCTTAGATTAAATCAAGGGGGCGTATTCAAGCTCTAGAACTGTGAATAGATCTGGGTACTGGCATGCCTTAAATTTTAAAGTCCTCAGTTTTAATTCATAGAGACTTGGATGCGAAAATGCAGTGTTTAAATGAAAATATATAGCATTTAAGCTGCATCAAAGGGGAAAGTAAGCTCTCCTTTTTTGACAAATAATTAAAGTTCCATTTATATTTTATTTTCATATGGATTGATATGATTTGCCTCGACACTTCTTTATTTTCATGACTTGCTAGTTGTTGTCAAGTGACATTCATGGGTTTCAGCTTTTTTTTTTACGTCATAAAAATCCAAGAGCTAGCAACGTCGAAAAAGCAACAAGTATAAGAAGCCTGGCTCTTTAATATATCTTTCCCTGTGCTCTTCTAAGCAGCATGCGGGGTGTCTGGCGGCCGAGAGGGGTTGCGTGTTTTACTGCGAGTTACACTTTTACAGATGAAAACAGTAATTTTTAAATCATTTTAGGGCAATCCACGTAAAATCAATCATGAAAAAAAAGTTTTTGATCTTACCATTTCCGATTTTTGCATAATTTGCTGTGAAGAACGTAAATGCCTAGGTAAGTAGTTCTGCCAACTTTTAGATTGCTAGTTTGAAATTGTACGAAATACGGAGCTGTTAGAATACTTGAAAAGTGTGAAAAAAAAACTCAAAGTTTTTACATGCAATTGACCAATTGCTTCTTTCCTAACTATAATATAACAAAAATTCAAAATCCATTGTAAAGGTAAAAAACAGAACTTTCTACGACGTAGCAGGTCATGAAATGTTTAGGCTTTTAATTGCTCCAAAATGGTTTAAAAGTTACTATTTTTACCAGCAAAAATGTGATGCGCAGTAAAAGACGCAGCCACTCTCAGCCGCCACACACACACCCTAGAGCTCCTGTAGAGGACAGGCTGACTTGTCCGACATTTTGGTTCCAAGACATTCTTAGGATCCAGCCTTGTTACAGGTATTTGAAACACATTAATATTATACCTGGCTGCTCTGGCTTAAAATAACTTATGATTAGTTGGATAAAGCACCAAATAAGGTAAATTTAAAAAGATAACTTATTTCGCGAATTTAAAAACAGTTTATTGGGAAATGTTTCATGAAATTGGGTCTATTTTCAGAATGCAATTTTTTTGAGCCTGAGTTTATGAAATGTTTTTGCCATATAGACAAAAATAGTCAAATATCATCTATGCAGCTACAATTCAAGCTTAGCTTCCACTTTTCTTCAATGCGAGTTGAGTACAGATACCAGTGGTTCCACGCGCACCGTTTTGGAACCAAAATGTCGGATGAGTCAGCTCCCCTCTTACAGGAGCCTTAACACACCCCACATATTGCTTAGAAGAGCATAGGGAAAGACATATTAAAGAGCCAGACGTCTTAAAGTAGTGTCTGGAAAACGTTGCTGGCTCTTAGACTAATGTTTTCAAAGATTTCATTGGCTGTTGCTATATCAACATTAAGATGGTGTCTCACGTCTGGGTCTCCAATTGTAGCGTACGATGAGGGAGTGAGAGATGCGTACAATAGGTTTTGATTTGCACGATTATTAGTTTGCTAATTCAATACTTTACCACAAAACCAAAAGTACCTCTTGGGTTCAGGGGGGAAATTGGATTAGATGCCCTCTGATCATGAGCAACAATTATGTTTTTTTAAATAATACAGTAAGAAATAGCATGGAAAAAGGCAAACTTCTTCCTTCTCTCTTCACAATATGAATGCTTCAGTACTCGCATCCGATCCAAAAAAACTATAGCTCAAGATGAATTGGTAAACAATATAGTATCAGTTAAATATTAAATATAGCTGGCAACAATGAACTAGTTTTAAGCTACAGCAAGATTTTATCTCCCTAACATTAATAAATGCATGTTTCTTGCTCAAAAAGGATTATGTATATCACTGTCCATCAGATAATATATTTGATTCTTCATTGTATAAATAATTTTCTTTATGTATCTAAATTTATGCCAAACTTTGATTTAATGCTGATTTAAAGCATTCAATTTTGAAGCAGCTCGACACATCATATTTTGCTGATATTGGATTCAAGAATAGGGTACGCATATATTAAATCACCAACATCATTACTCATAAAGTTTACACCCCATGAATTTCTACACATAGCAGTCGTGAAACAATAGCTGCTGCTTGATGAAAGAAAACGTATTGAAATATGAAGTTTGTACCATATTCTTTGGATCGAACATATGTTTCATCTAAATAAATTTAACTGAGGTTACAGATTAAGGTCACACTTGGTTCGGTGTAATACAGTAGAGTACCGATTATCAGAGTTGTTCAATTGTCCGAGCTTCAGTTTATCGAACGGTCCAATGATTCGAAATCCCATTAACCGAACTGTACAATTACAGTTCTCATTATTTACGACTTATCATTCAAAGTTGAAGACATTCCCCAATGTATAACAGAAGAAAGCACTCGAAGAAGGAGGTCGAGACAACAGAGTTCTAACAGCCTAAGAGAGCTTTTCCACTTGACGATACGATGACGACGAAAATCGAACTGCAATACTACAACGATAAGTACGGTGTCGTGTCGTCTACTGCCCTGTTTTCTCACTCAACCGGTATCGTTTCTGAGAAAGGGTCATTTTCCACCGCATTTCACTTCGAGACATCAATGTTCTCTCACGTATATCATTATGACTAATCCATTCAACAGACTACGAATGTTATATTTACTTTCCTCCACAGAAAAAGAAAACAAATAAAGAGACGATAGCAACAATTATGAAACAAAATATTGAATAAATAAATAAGATTATTTTATTGCTACATTTTTTTATTTATCGTCTGCAAAAATTTAAGTTTATATTTATTAATGCAGAGATATCAAATTTAAATGCCATTACTATATTTCAAAGAAAGTAAACAGATGAATGAATGCCATCCTGATTTTAAAGGCGAGACGCATAGCATATATTATAGCATTTTTTGTGAGCCAATATCGAATGACGACAATCGTGTACGATTTATCGCTGTTGTGTCGGTTCGTGGAAAGGTGCTCTAATTCTGAACTGGCTAGAGTGCAAAGAAAAGTTGGAGGTATACAATATTTTTGAAAAGCTACTTATTCACAACTAAATTTGAAACAAATATTTTCTGCAACAGAAATATTTATCCCTACTGTTTTTATATAGGGAGAAGCGTACCTGAAATCACATGTTCTGATAATCGGCTCTCTATCGTAGCTCAATTTATATTACCTTCAAGAAATTCACATCATTTGACAAAGTTTGGTGACAAATTTCGTGTGAGCTATTATAATTGTCACACATTATGTTTTACTCATTCATTTATTTTAGCTTTGATGAGGCACAAGAATGTACAAAGTATATTGATCACGTGAATAATACATAAATTGCACCATGCTTTTAGCTTATTCAGTAGTCTGCTATTTAAGTGACAATTTCCCTTTTTTGAAAAATCGAATTATGAATAAAAATTAAATTAATAATGAAATGACCAAAAATTTTTTTTTTCAGATGACTTTATTTCAAACGAAATCATTTTAAAGTGCAGTTTTTAATGATTTAGAAAATTATTTTATTTATTTACTCTTATAACTGTAAATTAAATTTCAGACATTATTTTAAAGCTTGAAGCCTTTTTAAAAATGCATGTTTAAGTATATAACGTTTTCTAAAATCAAAAGTTGTATATTTTGGATTCTTATGTAGGAATCAGAAAATGTTTCCAAACTTTGCATTGAAATTATATATTTATACGGGAAAATTTTGCAGCACTAAAATTACTTTGAATCACCTAATTTTAGTAAAGGGAAAAATGTTTGTCAATTTTTTTTACCTCCACATATTTCCCACGTATATCATTTTCATGAAATTTTCATGACTTGGCACATTTTCCGTAATATTACTGAAAATCATACATAGAAAGAGATTAGAACAGATATCGTGTTAAATACACATAGTTTTTTCCAATTCTTTGCGATTTCAACTTTTATTAATTTAAAAATTCTTTCAAATTAATTCTATTTTTGAAGATCTTTTTAATGTCAAACACAAATTTTAATTTTTTTTAATAGAAAGCTCAAAAATTTAAAAGTTATGACTAGTGAAACATTTGATGGGATATTTGAAAAAGACAAAATTTTCTTTTACATATATTATTTTATCAACAATTCAACAATTTAAAGATTTTTTGAGTTTTGGAAAGATAAAGTTTTTATTTTTTCCAGATTTATAAAATTAATGTAAATAACAATTATTTTTCTTATAATGATACATTTAAGATGAAAAAGCTTTTTCAAATTACCTTTACTCTATATAAAAACTTTTCATTAGTCATGTGCACGCAGCATTCGTAATAAATGAAGGAGCTAAAACTTTACAGGGACTTAATGAAAAAATAATGCGATTTTATTGATTTTTACATGAGTTTATAAACCCTTCACCTCTATCAAAGGTCTGGAGGCAAATCTTTTGTTAGTTATAATATTTTTTAATTGAATGAATTGAGCATTTATTTTAACTTTATACAGACATTTACATTCACCTTATACTTCGAAATTTTATTATATTAAGCTGAAGAATTCATCCTTAGAAAACAAGATCAGCATCTCTAATCTGAAAATTCCTTCTTTATAGGAATAATAGATTTCATTTAATATCAGAAGTCTTTTTCTTTTTCCTTTCAATTGGTTCAGCGTACACATTCAGGGATTCCTTTAGCATTTAATAGTAATAAATTTTTAAGTGTTGTCAACTATCTCAAATACGTACCGTTTGTTACCAAGCAGTTCGTGGATTTTGTTATCTTACATCTTCAAAGTTCATAATTTATCTACACAATTATTGAAAAATTGTCACCATCATTTTTTTAAAGCTATTATTTATTTGTAAAAAAGTAACACGCATTTTGATACACCCTCACCCCCCCCCCCAAAAAAAAAACCTTCCAAAAAGCAAATTTTAAATGTATTTTAGTGCATATCTTTTGTTTGTTCTAATAATTTATAAACCACTCGTGGAGTATGCAAGAGGAGCTACTGTGCTTAAGCCAGGGCAAAGGCAGATAAATAAGGTATAACTGTTTATCGTTCTTGGAATTTCTGCTAATTACTTAAGTTTTTATTTTTTATTGCTATAGTAAAACTTCCAAATTTCAGAAAGATGGGCACGTATTACAAAATGAAATGTGAATGAAGAAATAAATCTTTGAAAGGATATATTAAGAAAAGATTTACTGAAAAAGAAGCATAAAAGAGTGACATTTGTAATATGACTGCAGAAAAAAGTAAAAATATTTATAATAACCAATTAATTCAAAATAAATTTGTGCAAATTATAACCTTAAAGTAAAAGATAAACTAAGAATGTCTCCTCCTTTTTCATATTCATAAATTTTACAAAATAAATACAAAAACATAAAAGTATGAGGACATATAAAAGAAAAATTAGTTTACACAAAAAGGTTGAAATATAAAGCTAAACGTCAAAGGCGATTTTTTTTGAAAAAAAAAATAATTAAATAAATAATGAAAATAATTAATTGAATTTACAGCAGTTCGTTTTGTTTACACAAGTATTTTTTGACAAAAATATCAACACAAATTATGTTAATGTTATATCATTTCTATAATTTAGTTATCAGAATACCTGACTAAAACAAATGTTCTCGAACACTTTCAAGGAATTGTTTTCCAGAACGTACGAGTACTAACTTTTGATTTTTACATGATTCACGAGACAGAATCATTAGCTTTCAGACTAGAGACACTTGATCTGCTTTCAAAATATTCTTCACTTCCCAATCATTCAAACATTCGTTCATGAGCTTACTTATTATAAAACTCTTTCCAACTTTTAAAATGTGTTTCTATATAATTCATGGCAGTGACACTAAATCGCCCGTACATGTCAATAAATAAATATATTTATATATTATCATAGTATTTATTCATGATAAATCTTCCTACGTATGTAACAAGTATTTTTTTTCTCTCCTGCAGCAAATAATAAAGGTCTGTCCAACTATAGGCTATTGAGACTTCTGATGGAAGTTTCATCAAAAATCTTCCACGCTTTTGCAACGCCTGCGAGCTCCATAAAGGCTTTGTCTATGCAACGGCCCTGTAATACTAAATACTTATCGCATTTACCTCAAAAAGTGAATTTTCCCCCATGGCGATACCCCGTAGACAGCGCCATCTAGCGACCATCCTACGATGATGTTGCCATGGAGACGTATCCGAACAATTCAAATTACTTTGGATGCCGGTTAGTTGAATCAGCGGTTTATTGAATCAGCCTCTTTATTGAATCAAAACTGTTTAGAACAAACGTGATTCATGTAAGCAGGGCCCTTGTATTGATTAATTTCAAAATTCTCTTCTATTAGTAGCTAATATTGTCGATAGGTGGAAGTATTTACCGCACATTCTCGAGTTCGGTTTTGCTCTATGTTACGGACGAGACAGCGATAAGCATTTTGTATTCCAGGGGCGTTGGTCTATGCTATCAAATTTGAGATGATATTCAACGTTTTTCTTACGTGAATGTAATATTCTTTAAACGCAAATCAGGTGGCATTAAGCAGATCCATATCGTTTCATGAAATAACTCGCGGGAAAAACAATCAGCTTTATTGTAATAAGCTGTAAGTTACCGCCGGAGTTGCTTCAAAACTACTAACATATACAGACAGCTTGATTACGATAACTAGAGACTGCAGTTTCGTCCTTGTTATGGACTTATCAGTCTGGAATAACAATAACTGGAGGCAGATGTCCTCTCATTGAAGCTAAGATTACCTTCAAACTGGCAGCTAAATCTGTAGTTGATTTTTTTTTTTTTTTTGCAAGGGAAGACTACATAATACATTTTTGGGGAACTGTACAAAACTGACTATTTTGTTATTAGGAAACTGTTTTAATAAAAATCTTTATAATAAGATAGATGAAAATAAGTTCATTATTCAAAGCTACAGCCGAGAGGAAAAAAAAAAAAAAACAAAAATATAAATTTAATTTTAGATATCGAGATTTTTATTTACCAGA
Source organism: Uloborus plumipes (assembly GCA_038373865.1). Lineage (NCBI taxonomy): Eukaryota > Metazoa > Arthropoda > Arachnida > Araneae > Uloboridae > Uloborus > Uloborus plumipes. Next base: position 36,685 of record JAXGGA010003357.1, on the reverse strand, counting down.
TATGACCTCCAACAAAGAAATTCATTAAAACTTATGTGAAATAAGATGCTACGATAACCAACTCAATTTTTTCTTTTGAAGAAAGAAGGAAAAGAAAAGAAAAGAAAAAAAGCTAAGTGCAGCCAGAAAGTTGGTAACGTTTTTTGCACGTGCTCAAAGGGATGGGTCCAATATGAAAATTGAAATCATGTTAGAAAATCAAAACGAGGTGCGTACAGGGACGTCATTTCAAGTTTTTCCAGGGGGGGGGGGGGGCAAAGGGTGAAAACACAATGCAATTTCATCGGAAAACAGCAAAAACCACGCCCACTTATATGTAAATACATTGATTTCTCAAAGCCGGGGGGGGGGCGCAATTGACCCCCCTGCCCCCCCCTAAATGACGGGCCTGGGTGCGCACAACTGTTTATATTTTGAGATATATGTACAGTAAGTTGAGTCATTCCTTCAATCGTGTTCCAATATATCGTTACTTGGACTGCAGAATCGTAGGCACAGTTTTAAATAGAACAAAGTATCGAAAGAAACACGTTACAAAGATTTCACGCTCTTTCTAATTTTGTAAATAATCCCTCCATCCTATGTTAGTTGCTGCGTTTGACTAGTTTTGCACTGATTTTTAATACTGATGGTTTTAGGATTTGCCTGAACTGTTGAAACCATAACTCTCTTACATTTTTAAAGAAATCAGGGTGCTACACTATTAGTTTAAAACGTTTAACTCTTTCCCTCCTTAAATCAGTACCAAACTAGTTGCAAAAATCCGTATTAAAACCACACCACTTCTTGTAACAACTCTACCACCAGTATAACAAGCCGGTTACCCTGTATAGCGGTCGGAAAAGTCTGACCCAGATGGACTGGTCCCGGGTTCGGATCCCTATGTACTTTCCCACTACTGTACTTGTCCTTTCATTGTGTGATTGTGTTGTTGTGCTGATGTGAATGGTTTTCTTCCTAAAAAAAAAAAAAAAAAACGGGTCCCCGTGGCATGTGTGTTATTGTGGAAGTCGGACTTAACACCAAATGAAGGTACAGTTGGAAAATTGAAGCAGCGCACCCTAAATTGCCAGCCTAGCTGACACAAGACAACAACAACCAGTATAACAAAGCGCTCAGTTTGCTTTGAAAATCGTTTTATGCGATTACAGGCGGCAGAGTCCTTGCAAAAGGGGGCATGGGTTAGGTGTAATCCATGCAGTAAATATTGTCATTGCAGCAAGCATGCTAAAATCCGTGGAACATATTTTTGCAAAAATCATTAAATTAGCAGTTTCAAAATTTGGTACAAAAATATTTAAAACATCTATATTTATCTGGTCATAAAATACAAGTTTTTAAGGGTTAACCACTCTAGGGGTTGGAAATTGCCTAGCAAGTAAAGTATTAAACAAAACAAGCACAATACGAATCATTGTAAATCTATCGCTAATGAAGATATAGATTGAAAGTATCAAGCAAGAAGAAGACGAACTAGCAAAAGGGTCAAGTAATTAATTAATCAACTAATTTAACGAAGATCAGACAATAAATACTACTTTAATGGTTCCTTTTCTTAATGTAGCTTATAAACACATATCAGAATTTTTCATCTTTTTTAGTGCTATTGAAATTGTCACATTAGGAACATAACATCTGCATGTAATTTATCTTGTCATAAGAAATCTAAACTTGCATTTCTTTGAATTCTGCTCAGAAAACGGCCCCAAAATGATCTTCGATGGTAATGATCGGTTCTATTTTTTTTCCCAACTCAAAATTAAATTTTCCGATATGTACGCAACCAAATTCTATTACGCCAGCACACTAAGCGCTTACCTGTTAACCAACAGGACTTCAAAACCCTCATCATCGCCATTCAATACTTTTATTAACATATCACAGATAATTTTGGCACGACAAAATCCAAAACATTTTAAATCATGACACATCTAAACGTTCATCTAAAATTTCAAGGCAAGAGTATTACATTCACGTAAGGCAGCGTACCAACAAGCAAGTAAAATCAAATGAGACACAACGGTTATACGCTTAACATGCAATCCATAACTGCTAAACGTTGTTTTAAAATCTGAGATTAGTATGTACAAATGTTATATTAAACTTTTTCCCCGTTCTGCAATCCAGAGCACCAAAGGATTCAAATGCTATTATTTATAATTATTAGTATCTCCTAAAAATTGCTAAATTTAATCACGGTGGTGTAAAATCGCCCACGCATTAAGTTCTGGTTACTTCTTCGTCTAAATTTTGATTTATCATACCTCCTCATGGTGATTTGTGTTGATACTGCACAACGAAGAGTTTTGCCGCTCGAATCTTCCAAACTCCATGGAGCCATTTACTTTCATAGTCAAATAGCTCTTTATTTATATCAGAAACGTTCACTAAAACAAGGTGTGATGCAGTGCTATAAATGAAAATTTTAATCGTAAACTTTAGAATAAGATGAAATGTTTTCCAAAATTTAAGTAAGAGTCATTACTTAAAAAAAGAATTGCGTTAATATGAAATATGAAAGGAAAATAAAAGAAATTCTTTACCTATTTTAAATAACATCCTTAGAACTTAAGTCAATCTATCACTTGAGTATGAGTTAAGAAAATCGAGATAGCCCACTCAATAATGTGAATCCGTTAAAGTTAAAGCAGGTGAACAACCAATAGGAGAAGCCGACAAATGACAACTGTTCCAATTGTTTGTTGCTGGAATAAAAAAGATTCAGTAAGGAAACATGTTTATAGCCTGTCATTATATCCATTATTTAAATTCGCGAAAAAGAACAAGAATGTAATTTTGAAGCTTAAGAAGAATATTAGATTTCTTCGCCAAGTTTTGAGCATTTTGAAGTGTTAAAATAAGGTTTAAATTTAACCACATTTTCTTCGATGTAAATACAGATGATCAAACAAGCGTTTAAGCTAAAATTACAGCATGAATCGTAAGAATGGCATCCGACGGGACCCCAATAGATCTGGAGAAGCCCTTAGAACTTCAAGATAAATATGCCACCACAGACCTGGCACATTGGTCATTTATTAGTCGTCGAATCCTCAACCGAAGTACGAACCATTTTTTTTTTTTTTTTTTTGCATTGAGCTAGTAAGAATTTGGAACACTCGAAGGCAAAACTTTTTACAGAACGTTCGTCGAGCAGTGCAACTCTCGAATGTGTGTCAGGAACTAGTTCGGACTCGGAACTAAAACGGTGTCCGGTGATTCGTCGTGGAGTGCGTCTCCTCTCCCGGAAGCTGCTTCGACGCGAGGATTTGTGTCGTCAGAATTCGAATTCGATCTGTATCATCTGTTGCCCAGCGGGCACCTCGTTTCATAAAACCACTTCCATCCGGTTCCCCCTCCTGTAGATCTTGACTTGACCCGGCTGGACCTCTGGCAGACCTGCACACTTGAAAGATAACAAAACCATCTCTTTCCCGAAGTTTGCCTCGAATCTGGAGTAGGGAAGATCACAAGGATTAGAGGACGATACAGGCCATGAAACAAATTCATGAAATTAAAAGCAAATACAGTCATGTAGTATAACTTTGATCACACTACTTTTCTACGTAAGACTTATTGAAAAAAACTACACAAGTAAAAAAGAGTATAATGCTCATCTGAAAATTGAGTTATATTTTTATAACGTTTCCCTCTTTTCGGGTAATATCAAAGGGTAATTGTTGCGGATTTGAATCTGAATACTTTTGCAAAGTAACTACAAAAATAATCCAGCTCAATTCTGTACCAATTACCCTTTCCTATGACCCGAAAAAGAGGAAACACTGTCTATGTCGGAGGGCGACTTACCAGAGGAGCACTTTATATTGCTGCCCTATGGGGCAAAGGGAATCATGGGCTTGATGGAAACATACCGTGTAACTATACTTGTGGTGATTTTTAAAACTAAACTCTAGGTGAATTGCGACTAGGAAACATAGCGAGGACATTCAGGGAGTTCCTTAGGTATCCAAATCACTGTGTAAGGGTCACCATTGTCTGAAGATGAAACTAAAAACTGTTGACCAAAATTTTGCAATTTTGTATTTCCTTCCCCAGTAGAACTACAAGCACAAATTCAGTGGTTTCAACAATTTTTAGTTTTCATGTGGATCGTTGCCAAAAATATTGGGTCATGATTTTCATTTCCTCTTCCAGTTTTCCAAGCAGTCTATGTATTTTTAACTACTAGTACTTATTGCACCCAGGGGTAATTGAAAACAACTGTTTGGCATATTTTATATCATTATGAAACACAATATACATTATATTTTGATGCATGTTTTGCTTTTGGAGGTATCTTGCAAAAATTAAGAGCAGGTTTAACTTTTATATTAGATTTTTCTCATTACATGATTTTGGAATACATTTGGAAGTTCCAAAAGGCTTGTAGGCTGCAATTCAGAAGCCTTACTTTAGATTTTCTTAAGTTTTTAAGCTGAATATGCATGTCATTGTTTTAAATTTAACACCAACTTCCTCAGGAGGCAAAATTAGCTTACATTTACCCGCCATATTCCCAGTTTTTAAGTTAAATGTAAACAAACAGAGGTAAATACAAACAAATTTTTTATTTAATATCAAATAACCTTTTTTCCCTTACAAAGTTGCTCTTTTAGGGGTATATAGTCTTAGGTGCATGCGCAAAATTTCGTCTCTCAAATCATCCAAAAGGGTAGGAAGGTAGTGAAGCTGAGCTAGTAGAATATTTTTTCCAATTTCCTTTACTTAACCGAGATCAGTTTGAAAAATTTAGTTCGGTTAGAAAAAAAATGTAAGTTCATCAGTTTCATATAAGGAAAGGAATTTCTTACTCGGTGGCGATATTGATTTCTGGTGGCTTTCCAGTGGCATTCTGTATGACGAGGAACAGCTTCGTCACGATTTCGATCACGTGACCCGTTTCGAACAAGAAATCTCCCTTCTTTCGAATTGCTTCCGACTGCAAAGGAATAAAAAACAGGATGAGAACACATTATTAGAATAAGGAGAAACATGTACATTGGTCAGAATTGAAACTTTTTGTGTCAAATTAGAGTCCTAATATCGTTTTACTCAGTCTATTCCACTTCACTCCGTTTGAACCAGTGTTTTAGTTTAGCACCTTAGTTGATCTTGGTCGGCGAACTAGTTCACCGGCTGAAATCTCTTTCGCAAACATCTCACAGAAATAGAGATTAACCTTCTTTGTGTCATCAAGCGAACTGCTATCAAAGTGATTCGTGTGGATTATTGGACTGAGTGAAGCGAAATCAGGACTTCAAAAAGGAGTCCGCTACTCACGGTGGACCTGACGTGGAAGACGGCGAGGTCGTCCATGAAGGGGCTGAGAGATATCCGGAAGATATCGGAAGCAGGGATCCTATACTTGATCTGCAGGGTCCGTTGGTCCATCACCAACATCGCGCTCGTGCTCACGACGAACAGGGTTTGGAGGCACTGCGGAACACACGAGTCGATCAGAATCGCACTGTAGTCTTTAGAATTACAATTAGCTATTTGAAACCAGTATTTGTAATGACCTTCTTTCGTGTGTCGAGAGCGAAACTTGAACTATGCCCAGAAGCCATACAGGATATTCCGTTTTAATCTGCATGACCTTTATTTCCGCAACTGTTCGTCCTAGAAGTATACTTCGAATAATGTAAAGTTTCTCAAAATGAAGTACACAGTTAGGATGTTAAAAGTTTCAAAAAAAAAAAAAAAAAGAAAGTCAAAAATTCCAAATTTAACTTTTACATACGGACTCCAGGTCCCCAAACTTATATTTAGGGAAATCAAGATCATAAAAAGACAGAAAAGTTTGACATTAGTACGATCAATGTTCACCGAGATATGAAATGCGGTGTTTTGTGATTTACACCACACTCCCCTAAACGCTGTCAATAGCAGCGTTTGGGAGAAAATATACTGATGTCGGTAGTAGAGCGGTTTCAGTAGAATAGCAAGCACTCGTTGCGATCTAATTTTCCGCACGGGCCCTGTAAGTTTTGAACTCGAATATCTCTTCAAGTTTTAATCGCAAATCTTTCAAAATTTTTTGTGTTGGAATTGTTTTTCAACGGGGAATTTTTTTCTAAATATAAGTTTGGGGACCTAGTGTCCGTATGAAAAGTTATACTTCGTATTTTTTGACTAGATGTTTTTTCCTCTTTAAACTTACAACATTTAAACTCTGCACTTCATTTTGAGCAACTTTGCAATTGGAAGTATTTTACATGTAGGAGGAACGGTTGCGAAAGAGAAGGCCATGCAGGTTAAAGCCGAAAAAAATTTGGAGAGAAGAAAATTCTTAATGTATCGAATGAAACTTTAAACTTTACAGAGTGACAAAATACGAGTGTGCATGTTCACGTAATAAAAACAAAGATTAGGTCTCATTGATAAAAATACTAATTAATCATTTCCTCAAATGATTGGAAACTTCAATATTAATAGATAACTTAGATGCATAACAGAAATGTCTTTACAGATGACAAAGCTTATATATAACAGAGCGATTACAATTGAATCGGCGAGTTCATAAACAACGTCAGTCCAGAACTTCCAATTGTTCAGGAAAGAGAAAAAACGTCTTAATTCTAGCATTGTTTCTGCCGTCAACGTTCAAATAACAGGCATCGTATCTTTCGAATTAGTAACCTGACTGACGTGATTTTTGACCTCAACACGAATCTTGCCTCCCACAGCTTGTTTTCACAAAAAACGAATTTTCGTGACTGATTTTGTTTTTGCACTCACCGATTCAATTATACCGGTGGATAAGAAATTTAAAGAAAAATATATGGGCACAAAATTGAAAAACTATGTGAGCTGGTAGAACAACAGCCAAACAATAGTTAGTAGCAACATGTTCAACATGATTTAATGCAAAAGTTTCGTTAAAAATCTTTAAGCAAGTTATTATGGGAGGTTGTTTTTTAAAAACTACATATTATTCGGATGCATTACTGTACAAAGAGATAACAATAAACAAGTATGATATTAATCTTTTTTTCTTATGTAATACAAGCAATTTTCAACGCAGCCTGACATATTCATGATTTTTTGATCCAAGCGCTTCCTGAGGCGAAATGTTCCATTCTTCTTTCACTGAACAGATGAGGTTTTCCAAGCATACTTGAATTTTCAGTTGAAATTAAGTCAGGGAAAATTGCTGGCCAGGCTTTGAGATGGATATTGTCTTCTTTCCTCCTATCTTATGCAGCCTGTGGGCGATGACAATTCGCAATAAAATCCATAAAACAGAACCTTTCTACAACAGCACCTCTAAAAAGTAGAACAGGCTAACGAAGAAGCTCCTCAATGCCCAATTCGTCCGTCATACATTTTAAGTCAAGCTCAAAGAGATTCCTGCGACTATCTACTATGACGCGTATCCAGACAATACACTTCAAAAAATGAACTGTTGTTTTTACAGTATAATACTGGAAGCCGAATTTCCAATTAAAAACTGTAAAATGCACAGTAATAAACTGTAAAACTAGCAATTTCACAGTTTATTACTGTAAAGCAGAAACTTTAGTTTATTACTACAAAATTAGCGGTATTATGCTGTAAAAACAACAGTATAATACTGGCGGCAGAGGTTCCAGTTTAAAACTGTAAAATGCACAGTAAAAATTATAAAATTAGTAGTTTTACAGTTTTTATTGTAAAGCAGTAATTTTAGTTTATTAGTGTAAAATCAGTAATTTTACAGTTTACTACTGTGAAATTAGCACTTTTTACTGTTTGCTACTATAAAGTTAGCTGTGTTATGCTCTTAAAACAACATTTTTTTTTGCAGTGTATACATACAGATTTATTCCAGAAAGCAGTAGGATACAGATTTCTAGCATAATGGGTGGCTGTGGCTCACCTTTCCGCTCGCTCGAGCGATCTTGTTGATGATGTCCGCGAAGACGACGTACTGGTCCCCTGTCTCTGCCGCGATCTTCTTCCACTTGACGTTGTGCCGAAGCCGCACGTAATCTCCACGGAACGGATGGGACACGCTGCGAGGAAAATAGAAAGAAGAGAACTTCGTGAGTGAAAGAAGAAAACCTCTCCATCTCGTTTCTTTCGGTAACTTCAGCAAGGCATCATTTTATTCGAGCCAGAGTAAGGAGCTACTATAACTCAAGATGTGCTCCTAGACGCCCAAAAGAGAAACACGAAGAGCACAGACCTGCAACTTTCTATGCACCTTTTCCTCGAGGTCATAAACGCATCAAAGATGAGTCATACATTCCCCACTTCTTATTCAGTTGATATTTGGCTATCCAAGCGTTTAATGTTAACATCAAATATTTTCACCCCCTCCCCACAAAAGATAGTATTATAAATCAATATAATTCTCAACAATAATGTTCTTCATTTTGCCAAATTCTCAATTCACGCATAATTCCTGTAGATAAAAGAGTAAGTTTATGTGTGTTTTTAAGTCACTTACTGGTCAGACGAAAATCCCAAAAAGCTTTAAAGTTAAGTTACAGGTACCTTGGGCCATGAAGTGATAAACTTCAAAGCGTTTTGCCCAAAATTCAAGTTTGATCTTTTTCTTTTTTTAATTCCAATTTTGAGTAAAGATTATAATTTTTAATTTTTGAATTGTCTGTTCTGTCTGTTTTTAATCAATGCCTCATTAATATTAGATGCCTATCGCTTTCTGGATGCCTTAATATATGAGCCTTAAAAGCACTGCCATCTATCGGAGTTCTTCGAAGCAAAGAAAGTAGCAGTGCTTAATAATTGGTTGATTTCTAAATAAAAATTCAGAAATTCACCAATCAAAATTTTCATTTGAATTGTTTGGATCCACTGCCAATAGCTGCATACCGTTAGGTAGCGCCCTCTTCCGAATGATTGCATCCCTTTTGAAGTAAATGAGGTAGACATTTAGGAATACGGGGGTTAATCAACTCGATAAAAGTATCGACGAACACAATTTGAAAAAATGAATCAAATAGAAATATTTTTAGAGTTTTAAAAGAAGGAAAAGAAAAAGACTTGATCGAAATTGCACTCTAGCTGAAAGTTTCCAAGAAATAGTAAGGGGGGAAAATAGAAAATTTAAAAAAAATAAAAAAACAATCAAAGCTCTGCTTACCTTTTGGGATAGGAGGCTTTCCTATCCTTGAAAATGAGGCTGGCGGTCACCTTCTCCCGCATGCGATTACGGGCGGTTTGATCATATCGTAGGCGGTACTTGAAACACTGAAAAGACATGGAAAAGATATACTCTGCGGCTTTTTCAAATATATCAAACCTCAAAACCGATAAGCATTTACTTAGGAAATGAAAATACTCTGGCAGCCCACACAACACTTTTAAAATAATTTAAAACACAGATTAATGTTTTTTTTATTTGATGTTCAAAACCTATGGTTTTACTTATTTTCTTATGTTAATTTTTTATGTTACGTTAAAAAAAAGCTGAGCGGTTTAAATTCAGTGCGTCTAGTAAGAATAATTTTTGCAATTCAATGTTTTGAATGGATTACCTTTTTAAATTATACGTTCGTTGCTTTGATCAGAAAAGTGTAAAATAACATCATTATCATTATATAACTTTTCCATTTCGTCAAGATAAAATTTATTGCATAAAAAATTATAAAAACCAGAATAAAATTAAAAAATGAACTTAACCGTACTGGCATTTGAGCCATTCATATCAATATTTTGTTTATTGATGCTCAAAACCTCAGATTTGACATTGAAACTAATCTAAAACTCGTGATAAGGCAATAAAAATGAACCGTTCAAAGCCCAATGTGTTCAGTAAAAGTAATTAAGCAAATTAACATGCTTAGTTTGTAAACATGTAACAAAAAAGTATGAAATAATGATGTGTAATATACGTTTTCTGTTATAACTGAGACAAAGTTATTAAATTTACAAAAATCAGAAAAAAATCAAAGAAAGAATGAATCGCGCTGGTATTTGAAATGCTCAAATATTGCGTACTCAATGTTTGAATTAACATTTTTGAGTATTAAGCGTTGGTTACTGGACATAAATTCACCAGCAGCCATTATTCTATCTTGCAAAAAATGAACTGTTTTTTTACAGTATAATATTGGCAGCCGATGTTCCAATTTAAAATTGCAAAATTCACAGTAAGAAACTATGTATCAAAGTCAAGGGCCCCCACACGCTCCGGAAAACCGAAGGAGTTCCTCGTGGAAATCCTCCATGTATGTATGGTGAATTTTGTTGAGTTATTCCTGCGAATCACCGGATCTCTGTCTATTGAGTTTTTCCTCAAGGTCGATCGTACTGTGTGGATGGGTAAGAGGTTTTCCTTAAGCGACTAGTCTTCGAATATTCCCGTAGCGTCTTGGGACTTGAGGAAATCCTCAAGGCCGGCATTTGGATTTTCCGAAACGTATGGAGACCCACCCCCCCATTTTGAAGTTTTCCTCGAGGAATTCCATTGAGGTTTTCCTCAAGGGAAGCCTTCGGGTTTTCTGTAGCTTGTGGGGCCTCTTTAGGCTTAATATCTTGAGTGGCGTCAGTCACAACATCATTACTGCAATCTAATCAAAATTTGGCTCGGTTTCACGAGTGCCATAAGCCACAACAGCAATAATGAAACATAATCAAGGCTCATTCCCCCCAAGAAGCATAAGCCTCTCCAACAACAGTAATGGGATCTAATAAATTTTAGGTACTTATCGTCAGCCAGCGTAAAATCAAAAATCGGCAAAGTCGCCATCCAAGCTAGTGACAAATCTGTCAATGGAACAAAAGTACTCAATGATAAACAAATATGGTTGTAAAACATTTGGCTGAGTTCTACATTATTTAACGATACATTATTTGGCGTTTTTTCGCCTGCGCCCGCGGCTAACGGATAAGTACCAAATTTCATTTGAAAAGATGGATAAATTCCCCTTTTCTTTCATAAATCTTTCTTCGAGAGGCTTAAAGCAAAAGTTACCCTCCACTTGTGGTAGAGCTTCCTCAGGTAGTAAGACGTCTCCTGGAGACACCTCGGAGACGGCGGCCACTCCCGGCATAGCGGAGACTCCGATGGAAGATGCCTGGATAGCCATAGCAAGTAGCGGCGCCTCTGCACATGGGAAGAAGAGGGAGAAATTTCCACGTACAATCAATAAGAAACATAACATGTTCATATAAATTCATACGGGCAAAACAACTCAGCTCAAACTATATTCTGTGCAACAAGAGCTGGCGTGTGAAAAATTTCCCGCTCTCCGCACTTTTCCCGTGATGGTTGTCATAGTTACGGCGCTACGGACTTTTTAACCACTTAGCTTTTGCAACAATGGTTAAATGCAAACTATTAAAATTGCTTTGTGCGTAAACTACTATTGAATCGAAAAATCAACGTTTCTAAAGCACAAATTTTTCTAAGCAATAGTGCTTTATTGATGTATGCCTAGCTTTGTTAGTAAACGTTTAGAAATAACTGAAATATGAGGTTATTATAAATAAAAGCAAAATTCTAATTCGATAAACATAAAATAAATGAAATGCCTCAACAGTAGTGCATAAAAAAAGAGTGGAGTTGTTTTCTTTCGAACGGCTTCCATGGAGACGAAGCAAAATTTCTAAACTTGATACGCCTATTTTAAAGTAACTGATTATAGCTGACTACAAACTGGGCTTTTGTTCTGGAGTTGTATTTTGTTTAAAATATAATGACACTTTGTGTAAATGTCACCTGCTATTCAGGTTGTCTTTTAATCGAATGCCATTACCCTGTCTTTCAGATGCAAAGGAGTTAAGGGATATACTGAATATTTAAATAGTATAAAAACCTCATTAAACACGTGGAAAGAAAAAGACGAAGGGCGACTGTCATGTGTCTCAGAAGTAAACAGTTTGCGGTCTTAGATCAAGATTATGTGCAAGTGAAATTCGAATGTCAAAAAATCGCATTTGAAATCTCGTTTGAGACTATTTTAAAATTTCAAAAATACTCAAAAATGAGCTTACCTCTGCCCCCCCCCCCTGTATCCAACAGAATCTCCATTACACTTTGAATGAAAAATATGCGGCAACTTGTCCCCAATGCCCATCATTGCGAACATAAGGAAAATGATGAACGGAAATACTTTCATATGCTATCCTTCTAGCATTAAAATATATGTAAGAATTCACTAATGCCAAATTTTTCAGAATTTTTTGAGTTATTTTGAAAAATGAAAGACTGAATTAGACATTGCGAATGGTACTAAAGCTCCAAGAATATTAACTGCAAACTAATATCAAAGTTTTAACTGATACGAATTCTCCTTTTAAAAAGTAACATAGTCTTAGGAGTTTGAAAACTAAATTTATAGTGTTACGTTGTTCTGCAACTGTAATGAACGGTAAGTATAGTTAAAATTTCCATTATTAAAAATAAAATTAAACAAATCTCGGGTTAAAGCAGTAAGTAACCGCCCCTAAGCAAGGGCTAAGGCAGAAACATTAGAGGATTTTTGCCTCCAACTCGACTACTTTCGTATTCCATGCTGATGAGAGCAGAATAAGCTCGAAACAGCTGTCCATGGATCGAAATAGCCGAGTTGGTGGTGTATTGCATGCAAATCTTGGGTTGTATCGAACTGTGAAAGACACTTGAAATTCTTTGAGAAAGCAGGAATTTTTTTCGGAGAAAGAGCACTGTAAAAATAAATTAACAAACTACCCAATAAAAACAAGGTAAAACCATTAGTAGTACATATTGCAACTTGTAATTGAGAGTTGACACTTATGGGGGAAAAAGCTGAAAGGTAAGCTTTGCAAATTTTAATGCCGTTTTCAATTTGTACTTTTCAGCTTATTCGTCATAAGTGTCAAAATCTGTAGTTGAGGTAAACCTAGCCGGAAAGCGTCTTAATGCTATGATTAGGATCAGCGTAGTCTTCCCAACGCTGCCCGATTAGGTCTGCCACATTCATAGTTGTCATGTAAACTACCAGTGGTTTCATCGTATCTCAAATAGCTTTAAGGAAATACATTTTTTAAGTTTAAATGAAATTAACATCAGAAAGTACATTTTTTAAAAAGAATCTTTTCAATGAAAGAATTCTGTTTAAAACATTTAAAGCATCATATTTTAAATAAAGAAGTTTCTAATACAAAAAGCATCGTGCACACAAAATAATTCTTTCTATGTTCAACATGTCGTCTAAAACAATATGTGTTGTGAGCAAAAAAGCTACAAAAAGCACTTTTCATACATGCATCAATATAAATGTAAGCAAAAATAACATAATATACGGTGATAAGTAAAAGCATTGCTTAGGCTAGGCTGGAAAGTGCAAGACAATATCTACAAAATACGCCTTCATTGAAAAATGCAATGCGAATACAGGATTTTAAAAAATCATCCAAACCAGTCTTCGGAAAAAAGGAGAGAAGTCTTAATACTGCGAAATTTATTTCAGAGTATTTACTAAAATTAGATTATTTTGATTCATTAAAAAAATAACCGACTTACTATGTACGTTTACATTTTACATTTGAAATTTCATGCATTAGTTTCTGATATATATGTCTATGAAAATAATAACTTCAACTTCGATTTTAACTGCAACTTGTTAACCTTGTTCTTCTTTTGATGTACCATTTTTGCTGTGCTGAATAAAGACAGAAATCTGCACTCATTACTTAACATGGTGTCAGAGTAAAAAGAAATCGTCCAATCGTCCAAATAAGCAATATTTGCGATAAGATGACGTACAACCTTCCAGTCCTACAAGCATTCACAGCGGGTGCTAATCCTTCGGAATCCTGGAAGTTCTGGAAGCAGGATTTTCTCGATTACTTGGAGGCATCGGGATGCGCAATTGTTGGCGAGAAAAGGAAAACTGCTCTTTTCCGTCATGTCTGCGGTGATGAACTCAAAAAGCAATACAGAACATTTTCACTATCACCACTTCAAAATGCAACAGAAGTGAGCTTGCAACAAATTTTAGACGAGTTCGACAAACAATATCAGGACTATCAAAACGAAATTTACGCATCATTCGTTTTTTTAGAAATTAAGCAAAAACAAGCCGAGAGCTTCCAAGATTTTTACTCTCGTTTAAAAATGGCTGTAGAGGACTGCAACTATGAAAACTGCGCTGAACGTATGTTACGTGACAAGATAATTCATGGCCTGCAAGACAAGCCTTTACAGGAGCGACTTTTAAGGGAAACTAGTCGCAAGACTAAAACTTTGCAAGAAATTCTTAGTGATTGTCGAGCTGCAGAGCAATCGAAAAGCCAAGCTATTGCCATGAATGAGGCAATGGAGATAAATTTTGTCTCGAAACCAAAATCGTCCTTCTCGAATCACCAGCAGCTGGAAAAAAAAGGGGACTGCTGTAGAAATTGCGGATATACCCATGAGCCACGTAAATGTCCAGCATATGGAACTACTTGTAATTTGTGCGGGAAAAATAATCATTGGGCAAGAGTATGTCGTTCAAAAAGCAATAAACCTAGATCAAATAGAATCAACATCATCGAAGAGTCTTCAAATGAAATGTACCTGGGTGAGTTGAAATTAAACTGCATAAAATTAACAGAAGAAAAAGACTGGGCTCAAGAAGTACAAATAAACGGATCATTAATTAATTTCAAACTTGATACTGGAGCCCAAGTGAACGTCATTCCTAAAAGAATTTTCGAAATGTTTACTCCCTTACCTGATATACTTCCTAATAGTCAACCTGTTTTGGATTATAATGGTAATCCTGTACCTATTTTGGGCACCTGTAAACTTCTTTGTGCAACTCCCGATTTACAAAAGCAGTTCAAATTCATGATAACAAGCTTAAATTCAAGTCCTATTCTGGGACTAAATGCATGTATTAAGCTAGGCCTCATCAAACGTGTTTATCAACTGCAAGATATGGGGACTCCACCATCACAGCCTAAGCCCAATTGTACTGATGCTAACATTCAACAGTTATTGGAAGAATTTCAAGATGTTTTTGCTGGAATGGGAAAATTAAATCGAGTTGTTAAAATTAATTTGAAGCCAGATAGTGTGCCGCACGTCGCTGCTGCAAGGAAAATACCACTTGCCCTCCATGACAAAGTAAAGCAAGAACTGCTAAATATGGAAGAACAAGGAATAATTATTAAAGTCAACGAACCGACGGAATGGGTCAGCAACATGGTTGTTGTTGACAGTCCTAAAAAGTTAAGAATTTGTATTGACCCTAGGCCATTGAATGAAGCTATTCTAAGGCCTCATTACCCCATTCCAACAACAGACAGGTTATTTACCAATCTGCAAGGATGCACAACTTTCAGTCTGCTAGATGCTAAAAATGGGTTCTGGCAACTGCCTCTTGAGGATAAAAGCTCTTACCTGACTACATTTGCAACACCTTGGGGTAGGTACAGATTTTTGGTTCTGCCTTTTGGATTAAACAACGCACCTGAAGAATACCAAAGGGCCATGGAAGAAATATTTGAAGATGAGCCACAAATATTGCCCTATTTTGATGATATAGCATTAGGCTCCAAAAACGTGTCTGAGCATTACTCATTACTTAGAAGAGCACTAACAATAGCCAGAAAAGAAAATCTAAAGTTCAATCCCTCAAAACTACAGTTAGCTCAGCAGCAAATAGAATACTTAGGACACATAATTTCACACAAAGGAATTGAACCAGATCCTACTAAGTTACAAGCTATAAAGGAATTCCCATCGCCTAATAATAGAGAGTCCTTACAAAGATTTCTTGGAATGGTCACTTACCAAGCTAAATTCACACCTAACTTATCTGATCTCACTCACTCTCTGCGACAACTGCTAAAAAAGGGTAATGTTTTCGTGTGGGACTCTAACACACAAAAAGATTTTGAGAAGATCAAAAGTACTTTGATACAAGCACCTTGCTTAAGCTTCTTCAATGAAAACGAGCCTGTTCTGTTGTCCGTAGATGCAAGCCAACATGGACTAGGTGCTGTACTTATCCAAGATAACAAAGCAGTAGCTTATGCCTCCGCAGCATTATCCAATGCCCAAAAGAAATATGCACAGATTGAAAAAGAACTGTTGGCCATCATATTTGGGCTTGAAAAGTTCAATTATTTTACTTACGGCAGACTTGTAAGTGTCCAAACTGATCACAAGCCACTATTGGGTCTTAGCAAGAGGCCCTATGATGAAATTTCACCACGTCTTCAGAAAATGCTTCTGCGCATGAACAGATATAATGTAACGCTCACCTATGTTCCAGGGAAACTGCTGGTAGTTGCTGATACACTCTCTCGAGCAACTCTTCCAGTGATTTTTGATGATAACTGCAACTCACCGGCTTTTGTTGAATCCAGCATATTAGCTCTTGCTACCTCAACAAAGTGGCAAGAACTTTCTTCAGCTACTGCTTCTGATGAAACTCTTCAAAAAGTGAAATTTTATGTGCAAAATGGTTGGCCTGAAAAATCCAAATTACATCCACAAGCAAAAGCCTTTTGGCATTGTCATGCTGAAATTTATGTAACCAGTGAAGGTCTTCTCTGTCGTGGAAAACGCCTAATTATACCAACTGTAGCTAAAAAGGATATGTTACAAAAACTGCACATAGCACACAGAGGTATTGTTGCCTGCAAAACCAAGGCACGGGAATATTTTTATTGGCCAAATATGAACCAAGATATAGAAACATACATTGGAAAATGTGAAATATGTCAAAAGTACCAGAAAGCGAATCAGGAGGAACCCTTACTTGACAGAGAGACTCCCAACAGGCCATGGCAAAAGGTTGGAGCAGATTTTTTACAACTCAAGGGAATAACATATCTATTATTGGTTGATTATTTTTCAAAGTACATTGAAGTGCAACATATGCATGGGACAGCTGCACCTGCTGTCATTATTGCCATGAAATCTGCTTTTGCCAGGCATGGAATACCTGATGAACTTGTCAGCGATGGAGGACCACCATTTGACAGCAAAGAAATTGAAAACTTCATGCTTGATTGGAATATAGCCCACAACAAAACATCTCCGTACTGGCCGAAATCAAACGGGCAAGTTGAAAGAGCAGTACAAACGTTTAAAACAGCAATGAAAAAAGCCAGTGAAGATGGGAAAGATCTTCACATTGTACTCCTTGACTATAGAATCACGCCAACAAATGGACTAAAATCGCCTTCCGAGCTCTTAATGGGCAGGCGTCTCAAATCCTTCATGCCAGTTATGTCCGAAAAATTACTACCTCACTATGAGATAAAAGAAGAAATAGAACAGCTGAAAAGGCGACAGATAAACCAGAAGAAGTATGCAGATAAAGGAAAAAAACATTTATCCGAATTAATGCCTAATCAAGAAGTATGGGTTAAAGTAAAACCGAAAGACCCTTGGACAAGAGCCAGAGTAACAAAAATTGGTTCGTTCCGCACTTATACAGTGGAAACACATAGCGGTAGAACATATGTTCGTAACAGAATATATCTTCGTCCTTACAAAGGACATGCTACGGAAAGCAACCAGAGAACTGTCGAAGACTTGTATGGAGAAATTTGTGCTGACAACACGACAGATAATGTTCCAGCAGTGGCAAGCAACAATCCTGCATCTGCAATTCCAGCAGTGGCAAGCAATAATACTGTGCCTGCAATTCCAGCAGTGGCAAGCAGTAATTCTGTACCTGCAATGCCAATAAATTGCACACGTTCTGGGAGGCTTGTAAACAAACCAGCAAGATTTCGACCTGAATTCAAACTATGAATTAATTGTATGTTTTATTATTTGTTTCAATGTGTCAATTGTGTCTGCTAATATTCTAGTTATTTAGAGTACCCATTAGAAGTAAGCGTATGCATATATCTTGCCAGATTCTACATTTCATTGCTGTCATCTGTGTAAAACTTTTGCATTTTCAATGTCATACATGTAAATTTAGTAAGAACAAATTTTGATTTGAGTTCATTATTATTACTACCAGTTTTAGTTTATTGTGCTACTCATTACAACTAGTTGTGCTGAAGATTTCATTTGTAAAAATAATCCTTTACTAATATATAATCTGAAAAAAAAAAAAAAAAAAAATATCATGATATATATGTCTATGAAAATAATAACTTCAACTTCGATTTTAACTGCAACTTGTTAACCTTGTTCTTCTTTTGATGTACCATTTTTGCTGTGCTGAATAAAGACAGAAATCTGCACTCATTACTTAACAGTTTCCTTCCAATTTCTGTAGTAGTAATAATAAAAAAATAGTGCAGATTTATGTTCCTTTGAGTGCAGAGTCGTTATCAGATAAAAATAAAGTCGGAAAAGAATTAAAACATATCGCACCTTTTAAAGGGAAACATCTATTGCTATAAAAAAACATAAATAAATTACCAATTAATGTACGCCTTTAGATTTGTTTCAAATACTTTGCTCAAACAATAATGAAATGTATTTGAATTGGAGAGAAGTACAAATAGTTACGTTCGCTTCTGATATGACAATTCTATTTAGAATTAGAAAAGTATTGGCACATCATTCATTGATTAAACTTTAATAACATGCGTTCCGAAGAGACCGAACGGGCGGGGGCGTGGTAAAAAGGGTATGCAGTAGGAGTGTCACATTACAAATCATACCCGATTCATTTCTTAATCCGTACTTTATTTTTAAGTAAGTTATTCAATTTACTCTATGAAAAAGCTTCTTAATTTCAGTAGCAATAGGATCTTTATTATACCTTGACAAAAATTGATACATTATTTATGCTTTCACATTATAAACTTCTCAGTTATCAAGCGTTAAGATTTAAAAAAAGGGCCCATTTCGCATATTTAAGTTAAGTATAAAACAATTGCTTATCCTGTATCGGTTCCAAATACCGACACAGTTCTAGGGATTAAATTAAGCGTAAAATTAAAAAAAAAATCAAGTTGTAGAGAAATAGGACAGCATTAATAAAGGAATGAAAAGCGTTCCCATGTATTTAAGAAAGATATAATGATGAAATTATTCTGGATTGCTCTTTAATCCGAATACTGAAAAGAAATTAAGCTCTGTTACGAAAAAATAACTAATAAATTATACAAAGAAAATGTTTTTAAATCAATTTTTAACTTGTAGGCAGCTACGCTATGGCTGATGAAAAGTAAATATTTTTTTGCCATTATTTGCTGCATTAATATCTTATTTAGTTTTGTATACTTGAGAACCAATTCTTTTCTCAATTTTTGCTCTTTTGTAAAGAGCAAAATTTACTACTTTATAGAAAGGTATTTTTTCAGCATTTATTAATGTTTTTAACTGTGTTAACTGCATAAGTATTTGTCGTTTTCCTGTAGAAGCAATTTTGCTAATGGGTTTTTAACCTTAAGAAACAGTTGAATTAGTTGATGATTGTAAAATCATTTTTCTCGTGACTTAAAAGGGTGAGCAAGGAATTAAAAAACGCTTAAAAAAATTAAACATTTAAGGGTAAAGATATTGGGGGTCCATATCAATCTATAAGTATGTATTTAATAAAGAAATCATTTGAAAAATAATATTGGATTTTCTGTAAATATTTTAACGTTAGAAAAGCGTTAGTTAGATCCAGAATCCATGATCCCATTGTTATTTTGCTCATGAAAGAAACTCTTAAATGTGTAATTCAGATATGATGAAGCTCTTCTTCCTGTTTCACTCATAAAAAATAATAATTGTTACCTCAGAATAAATAATATGCTCATATTACTTTTTAAATAATTTTCTTTAAGAGGATGTTGCTAGCTTCTTTCAAACATATTTCTTAATTTGCGATGGATGTTAACCTTCGAATAGGTGCGAAATGTAGTCGGTATGTTAGGGATAGAGATAGATAGATGGAGAATAAAGAGAGAGAGAGAGAGAGAGAGAGATATGTTTGATGGGTGCGGTTGTTATCAGGTCTCACCTTCCAGCCTAGGTAGGAGGCCCAGATGACGTAGCAGGCCCACAGGGTGGTCGGTCCGCTCCGATCCAGGCACGAACTTCCGCCCTCTTCAACGTCCACGGAAAACTTTTGTCAAGACAGTAAAACAAACACCACATTGCACTTTGAAGCCAGAAACAAGCACACGGGCAGCCATGCTTGAACAGTTTGCGGCAAACGGTTCCCTCAGCTAATAAGCATCACGATGGTACATCGTCACGTGACAGCGAGGATCGAGCCTTATTCAGGGGTTGAGTGAATACTCAAACTCCTGTTTAGCGAACCGTTTAATTACCTGAGAACACGATCAGTTTTATTTCTAAGAAGACTGACTCCAATTGCACGAATAAAGAAGAGTTGGAAAAAAGCGAATGAAATATGAAGAAAAATTGAGAAATGTACATACAGAATATTTTTTTTAATTTTACCTATTTATTGCTGAATTTGCTTGAAAGTTAAAATTTTATGCATTCAAGTTAGTTATTCCAACCATTTTTATGCAGTCAAAACCGTCTCCGAAGTTAATTTTCCAACTATTTAAACTTTTTCTCATTCGAAATTTGGTCGAAAGGCTAAAGCAGAGGACTCAGCCCCATTGAAAAAAAAAAAAAAAAAATCAGCCCCGTTAAGTATGGTTAACCAGAACTATTCAAAAAATCGAGAATTGCAGTTGAAAACTAATTAGTCCTTTTCATGCTAAACATCAAGACAAACCATTGAAATGCGTCATGACGCATAATTTGCTGCTCAAAAAAAGAGTACAATTCACAGAGATGAAGCGAATACTTTAATGAATGCTCCTTCAATGCGCAATGTGGAAACCGGCTGTAAACATGAGAAGGCATGTGACGTTGTTGTGGTTATGCATGGAGCATATTTTTCAAAGAGACTTCAAAATACTTTGGATGAGTTACGTAAAAATTAGTAAACCTTAATATTAAGATAATCAAGGTACATCGAGGCTCGATGAATTTGTCTGTAAATCGGCTTTCACGGTAATAGGAAGATATGTGGGGAAAAGTAGTCTTTACGGAGCAGGATGAAAAGCTGCCTAAGTCGAAAATTTCAGTTTTTAAAAATTCCTCCCAATGTGCCGTATTTTTACTTAGGGTATTTCTAGGGTTTTCTTCATTTTCTAAAAATATTCTGTAATTCTTTTTTAGAGGAGTAAAATTAATTTGGGTTGGAATTATATGAAAGAGTGAAGTCCATAATAGTATGTGGTCAGTGAAAATAAGTTAATTTTACTAAAATGAAACGGAAGATGACTGAGAAAAAAGAGTTGTGTACGATATTTATTCAACATTTAGATTATTTGAAATTTTGTACTTAAAAACCTATGAAAATATATAAATGCAATGCTTTAAAATCGATCTGTTTACCCACATTTTCCGTGATATTAACAGTTTATTTAAAATAAATTCAAAGAGTAAAAATACTCTTGACTAAATTTTAGAGGCATATTTTCGATTTTCAATGCATGAAATATGATTTTAGATGCGTTAAAAATATCTCTGGTGTCCTTTCTCTAAAATTATCGTTGCGAAAAGAGCTTATTATTTAAATTTTTTTAGTGCAAAAGTAAAACTTTAACCCGTTAAGCCAACATATGACTTTATTTCTAATGAGAGTCCAAGTTTGACCTCTGCTAAATTGATTTGATAAATTACAACGTGCCATAACATTTTGAAATTTTAAGTTATTAAAAAAAATTTTTTTTTTGGTAACAAGCAGCATTTTATCTTATGTGCTGTTAAGATATGAATTATACCACGTTTGTTCAAGCATGGCTCACATTAAATCATTCCAGTCTGACACTTTCATTCCCATGCACTTTACTGCCACTACACACTGATGCTACATCTACGAATCATGCAAACTACGAGAATGGGATAAAAGCACCGACTATGATAAAAAATATTTTGAATAGTTTTTTTTTTTACAATACTAGACAATTTTTATGCGGAGAACAAAGAAAAATCATCAAGAATAATTTTCATCTGGAAGGAGTTAGATGAAATTTGAGTTGAATATTTTTTGAAGTAAATAAATTTCGCACGCATTACCGTGTCATCATGAAAACTTAAATGTTGCAAAGTATATCAGGTTTAAGGAAAAAAAATCTTTGTGCAGAAAAGTGGAAGAAAATATAACAACGTCAAATCGCATTCATTTCAGATAACTAACTCAGGTATACAAGTGTTTCGGGGGTTCAAGGAGACCTTTCGGAAATACATCTGATAAAACTATTTGTCGGATAAAGCTCATTATTTTGTATTCAAAAAGGAGTTTTTTGAAACTCCGAAACACGTGTCTGTAGTTACCTGCAAATTTCTGCAACTTAACATTGATGTATTTTCTTTTATTTTCGGTTTATTTACGGAATATCAAGCAAAATTCATCCGTTTTAACCACTTTGCATTTTTTTTCTATAATTGGTATTGAGAAATATAGAGATCAGAACGTCTCTTTTGCTGCGAAATCAATTCCGATATTCAATGAGTTATTAAATTTATGAAGTAGAAGATTTCAAAGTCTTATCGGAAATCTTAGGTGGCGCTAATTTCAATAAACCCATAATATCTAAAATGGCTATCAAGTACAAGATTAAATTTATATTTTGTATTCATTGCTGATTTTTTAACGCAGGAACTTTAAATGCTATTAAAGTTAATTTATTGCATCAATAAATGTCAGAATAAGAAAGTAAAAAGACTGTATGGAACGAGCGCTATTAATTGATCAAATGAAAAAAAATCCATGTTTTGTGCAAAGCTTGGCCTTAAATGAAAAGGAGTGTAACTATAGAACCATGAAATATTGCAATGTCTCAACAGAAATCAGGGAATTGGGAATGCACATCACTATTGATGCGGTAATGATTAAAAAGAAGATGCTATTTACAGGTATCTAACCGAACTGTCTTTGTAGTGCCGTAATCTTATTCAAGTTTAAGCCGCAGCACTTCTTTTTTACCGTAAAAGAATAAAAAATAAACGCAGTTTCAAAGTTGGGCCTTATTTTACCGGAGCTAAGATTATATTGGTTTGGGTCTACTCTAAGTACCAATTGATTTCCTTTGTTTTACCTCAAAAATGGGGTAAATACCCGCACCTTTTTAATTATGTAAGTCCTATACTTCAAAACATAAGCTTATTGAATCTCGATTACTACCTTTGTATAAAAAATTCCAGAGTCTTTAAAATAAATTTCAAAAGTATTTTTCGCTAAAATAGTGTAATAAAGCATTGAACGATGAAGTATTGTAATATATACATCTGATGCATTCGTTTCCTTTCTTTGCAATATCCTCGGATGTTTTAATTTCCTTCAAATACAGAATGTGGTCCAACCACTTCCAACTATGCATTGGATTAAGTACTCCTATAACTATTGATTCAGAAATTGAATTGAAATCCAACTACTGGGTCAAACATTATAAAGTTACTCAATCAAATGCTTCCACCAGAATTCAGATTTTCTTCCTAATCATTAATGAAAACTTTAGCAGCAGCAAATCTGAGACGTTCTTTCTCTCAATTTTTTTCTGCTTAAATTTTGAAAGTTTTTCCCTAAGGGACGTATATATATCCTTTTTTCCCCGACTAGTGAGGTGGCAGAGAGAGGGAGAGAGCATGCTCACCTTCCATGCTTGGTAGTTGGTGGCCAGCATGATCTGACTCCTCCTCATCTGCAGGAAGAGTCTGCGGTGCACCCATCCGCGGAAGACCTTCTGGATCAGCGTGGCCAGCTCGTGGAGGCTCTCGCTCCGAAACAGCTCCAAGTCGTACAGCTGTCGGGGGAAGAGAAAGAAAGAGCACGAAAAATTGAAGATTGGCTGCTCGGAGAGCGGAGGTGTCTGTTACTTAACCGTGAAGAGATGGCACTTGTCAATCAAATGAGAAAACGAGTCGATTCCTTAAAATAGGTAGAGAAGTAAGAATTTGACGTGTGCCATGTTCGTGAGTTTAGCGACATTTCGACGATGTGACACTCTTTATAAAAAATGAATTAGTTCTTTGACCATATGAGGCCGAAAAAGAGGCAAAACTTTTAGCAAACCATTCTAAATTTATCGTCTGCCACATTTACTTTACTACGTTACGGCTGCGTTCATAGTATTCGCCCGGGCGATAAGCCGTGACGTCATAAATAACTTCCCAGGTCGAGCCCGGGAAGTTGTGGTCTGGACAGCACTTGTGCCATTCGGGAAGAAACAAAATGGCGGACACAACAGCAGAGCGTAGCGGACCGGTCAATGCAGGAATAATCCTGCATTTACTCCAATATTTTGGCACAAAATGATACCATTCTTAACCTTGGCGACAGCTATTGTTCCTCTACCGTCATGGTTGAGCTTGGGATCGAAATAACTTATCGAATTTAATGAGAAATATGTTATTTTAAGTGAAGGAATTTACGATGAAATAGGCCTAACAGTAAGTAAAGAATTTCATCGATGTCGCTTATCTGACAGGATTGTTCCTGCAATGACCGATTCGCAAGGAAAATATATCATTTCAGATTCATCACAGCAAATAGCGTGCGTATTTTTGACCATTCTGTGTGTATTTTCAAGATTTCGTTTTAGTCAATCTTCGTAAATCCTAGCAGACGAAAGAGCAATAATTTTCAGCCAATGAGCATCATCCTTTGCTAAACGCCCAAACACGTGACCTATCTGCCCAGCTAAATATTCCGGGCCGCTTGTGCTTGAGCCCGGGAAGCTCGGGCGTTTACTCTGGACAGCATTTGGGAAGTTCGGGCGTTCCAAAAGGCAGCTCTGAACGCTTTGGGAAGAACCCGGGCTTCCCGAGAAGCTCGGCTACAATTTATTAAAATATGAATTGCAGTAAATATCTTGAGTGATGGAGTTTAATTTTTTAATTTATCGTTTGCTGGTTTAAGTTTGTTGATGTTTAATGTTTTATTATTATTATGAAGAATAACGTACGAAGTTTGGTGACCAACATTTTTAAATGTTAGTTTTAGAATCAATTAAATTTTTTGAAAAAATGTGCTCCGAATACATTTTTGCTGTGTGATTATTTAATATGAGAATATAATTTGCAACAGTAACTGCTTTTGGTTGGCGGAAAAGTAAAAATGACAAGCTTTACGTTCTTTATTGCAACCCTACTCTCGCCAATTTTTAACTGAAATGAACTATCGGAGGCGTTGCAGTCTTTGACTAACAGCTGATCGAAGAGGTAAAAATAAGGTCCACCCACTTTCTTAGAATATGACCTGTCCAGTAAGACATCTGCCTCGACATCACAAAATTAATATATTTTACCTCTTTGGATAATTTCTTAAATTGGGTCAGGTATTCAAGCTATGCTGGAACCAATAACACATTTGCGAATCCGTTCGTCAGTTTTCCTCTACTTATCACCCCTTCATAAAAATGAACAATTCTAAAAAAAGGAGGAGTCAAGTGCCATCTCTTCAAAGCCAGACTTTATAGATTTATGAGACAGGCACCCACCGTCTTTCCGGTCCTGAGGAAGAGCTTGGTCCTGCCGAAGGCGTACTCGGAGGCGTGGACGGGCAGGTCCCTCAGCAGGTGCGTGACGCCCTCGACGGGCAGGCCGGACCACTGCGGCCACGTGTGGATGGACAGCATCTTGTAGCGGGACAGGAAAGACTCGTAGTCCTGGCGGTGCGCGTAGCCAGCCTTGCGCATGCGCACCGTCTCCAGCAGCCTGTGTCCCCACACCGGCGGAGAAGAAAAGAAAAGACAATATATTAAGATCACGCCTTGTGGAGTTGAAAAAATATATTGGGTTGTTCCATAATCATTGAATGCAAACGATATAGTAAACTATAGTAATGAATCAACGAGCACCCCTACAACATGAAGTAGAAGTCCATAAGCTATATGACCGAGAATCAGCCCACTGCAAGCGTTTAAGGGTATCGTGGACCAATATGACGTGGGAATTGTGATTCTGCACGAATTCCTTCTCGGCCATTCGGTGGCCGTAACAGCGATCAACGTCATCAAAACATGGGGAATGTGTTGGGTACAAGTGAACGGACAGTCTGTAAATTGTTTTCCAACTTTCGTAAAGGGGATTACGAGATAGACCGTAAACCTGGAACACGTCGTCCTGAACGGTGTGATGTGTTTCTTTTACGGTAAAAAGTCGAGACCAAACCAACGTCAACGGTACGATATAGATGGGAGCTGAACTCTCTGTAGCTCCATAGACAATCTCCCGACTTTTGGCAGCAATGAGTGTGGTAAAAAAGCTCGTAACATAGGTATCACATCAATTAAGGGAAGAGCAACCTCTATATTGCCTGGATACCTGCAAATCTCTTCTGGAAAGCATGCTTAGAAACACATTCTTGAACCGAATCCGTACTGTAGATGCAAAATGTGAAGTCTATAACAATTGCAGCACAACAGTGAACCCGAAAACCGGATACTCAAACCGAACCTCCATCAACGGAAGATCCTTGGCTCTGTTTAGTGGGCTGCCAAGGCCATGGTCCATTATGAATTCAACCGAGGGGTCATATCATTAATACGGATGTGTATTTTCGTCAGTTGGATGCATGCTCCAAAAAAAAAAAAAAAAACAACAACAACAACAACACATATCAATAGGTCCAAACCCATAGTGTTGCAAGATGGATCAAGGTCTCATGTCTCAATCGGCTGCCCTACACAAACGCTGGGTTATGAGTTCACGTGTTTCATGAGATAGACAGGTTTTAGAGAGACAAACAGTTCCAGAATCACGATGCTGTGATTCACGGATTTCGGAATTCTTCGACCAATGTGATGCCGACGTCTGCCATCATGGCATTTTTTCGCTCAAAACTCATTAGAAGTGTATATCTGCCGATGGCAGATACTTTGCAAAAACGAAATACATTATTTTATATTTGACGCATGTTTATTTCTGTGTTTTGATTTAGGTCAATAATTATGGAACAACCCAATACTATCGACGTTGAATGCTCGAAATGCCTAAATGAACTAACTATTAGTAAAACTTATTGCAAAATGTCTGTATAAATGTACTCTAGCTGTAATTTTCTGTCATTATTTTTTAATTTAGAATATTTTCTCCTGAATCTAATTCTCAGTTTACGTACAATAGGGTTCCTCAAAAAGGATACATTATTCATTTAAAAGAAGCAACATGTAAGTCTTTGTTATTTTGCATGAATAGTTTATCTAGCAGTAGCAACAGGGTCATGGTAGCCCGATCGGTAAGGCGTCGGACTCGTGACCGGAGGGTCGAGTTCGACCCCAGCCGATCAAAGATCCACCGTCTTGATTAATGATGTTTGGGGGACGTTAAAAATGTCGTGGTCACAAAGTCCTCCAAGTGAAACGATACCTCTGGGGGTGCTGGGCCAAAGGGTTTGCTCGACCGTTGGTTTTGGTGCAAAAAGAACAGAGCGCTCTTCAGGGCCCTATCCCGGTTAAACCACGAGTTGTGGTAGGTACGGGGGACTCTGGAGTGTGTGAAATGAAGTGTGTGAAGTAGCAATTAGAATTTGAACAATGCCTTTTTTTTTTCAAAACTCGTTTACACATCTTTTTCGGGCCAAACAGAATTTGGAGGTTGTCTTAGTATGTCTAAACTAAAACCAAACTTAATTTCATTGTTATACGCTCAAAAGTATCACACATGCTTGAAGAACCAAAGAGGATGCGCTTTCTAAAAAAAAACATGTAGAACTGCATGATAGAACAGATAAAATGAGAGAAAGTTTAAAACGCATGCTTGAATTCATGTTTATTCGAAGAGCAATTACGTAAATAATTCCAGAGTTATGTAGAAGCATAGTGGAAAAAAATTGCACTCAGTGCAAATTTTACTCACCCTAGATACCTGACTTGATGCTGAACAAGCGCCATTTCAAAAATCATTGGCTGTTTCAGTTCATTTGGCTTCAAAAATAAATAAATAAATATACAAACAAATAAGTATTGTACAAAATAACAAAATAAATAAACATAAGTGTTAAAAATTTAAAAGAATCATAGATGTACTTCGATTATATGAGGTTTTATTAAATTGCCATGTCACCTAATGCTCACAAATGACGAAAATGCATAGAATAGTGCTCATGAAAATTTCATGCTGTGAAATTCAATTTTAAAAAATGTGCTTTTACTACAATAAATACATTTTTGTGTTTTTCATACCAATGAACATTTTCTTTATAAATATAAGGCTTCAAGAATCTTGACCTTACAATTTGCCAAGCTACGAAATAATTGAATTTGAAATGTTGTACTGTTACATTTTTAGTGTTTAATATTGTTGTATTTTAATTGTGTCATATTATTTTAAAGAAATAGTTGCTGATCACAAAGCAGGGTTTAGATTAGATGATGTGCCGCAAAGTGCTATATCAGTTTTTGAAAGTTTGCTACTTCCTGCAAGGGGAAATATAAATATATATATAAGAGTTTCTCCTGGTAAAATATTTCAGTGGAAATGATATCTTTAGGGGAGACTGGGGACTGTTGTGACACGGGGCGGTTGTGAGAGTCGTCATATTAGCTAAACCATAATTAATACCTTCTTGAAGCAAAGAGAGAGAGATTATCAGATTGTTTGTCTGAATGCGTGTCCCAGCATTGTGGTAGCCATCGAGCGACATAACGCTAGCAGAGGGTTGGTTACTTTTTAACAGTCAAAAGTAAGTTTTTCGTTCGATTTCTTTTAGTAATTCCTGTTGAATGGGTACAGATGGAGAAATGAGAGTTTTCCCCGTTAATAGTGAAACTTAATAGTGAAATAGCAGTGATTACTTTTTATGTAGGCTATTTGTATTGCCATGGCGATTGCTGTTTTCAAAAGTAGTAGGTTGGGGTCGGTTGTGACAAATTGCGTGGGGACGGTTGTAACACGAGTAAAACATGTTTTTATCATATTTGATGCACATAATACGCTTGAAGAAGACAGAAATAGGGCAGTGTGACCTAATGAAATATAAAGAAGCTTTTAAAGAGGTGAAACTTTTCTTTCTGACAGCTTTGGAAATGCAACGTTAATCATAAGTCTTTGCTACGAAACATTCATTCGTAAACGCGATGGAGCCGGCCAGCGCTGTCACAATGAACACAACGTGTGCATAGGTTATATTGCTCATAATAAAGTGCTTTTGAGCTTACATATAAGCTGAAAGCAGACATGAGAGTAAAATGGCTACTGAGAAATGGTTTCGTTCATTTATGAATAGAAAATTTTCACGTCTGTTCGTGTAGCTCATGCAACTAGC
The DNA here is from genome assembly GCA_038373865.1 of Uloborus plumipes. Taxonomy (NCBI): domain Eukaryota; kingdom Metazoa; phylum Arthropoda; class Arachnida; order Araneae; family Uloboridae; genus Uloborus; species Uloborus plumipes. The sequence continues at coordinate 7,580 of JAXGGA010003357.1, read as the reverse complement.
CTTTCAAGAGTAACAAGCTTCAATAAAACAAATAAATGTGGAATCTTTCTTTGATACTTGAGAATTGTTATGAACAGACACGGCTATGACCCACAGGATGTGCATAATGTTGCCAAAACAGACGTTATGAAATTCTAAAAACCTGGTATTATTGCAAGATTTGGTATAAGGCCCCTTCAACTGAACGAGGCACATTGTTAAGTGTTAAACTTTCCCAGATGAAGGTTATGTTGAACTACGTTTAATATTACTTGAAATTAAAAGTGATCAAGACTGTTTTGCTGTATTTTCGAACTTGTCACAACCGACCGCAAGCACTTCTACAACAGCCCCTGGGGTGGGATCGGTTGTGACATTTTTTCCCTTTTTGTTTAATTTGGTCCTGTGAGTTAACTATTGCACTTAGGGAGAAAATTTTAGTATTTATAAGCAGGCAAATGTACACTTTAACATAAAAACAACTTTAAACCACCTCAGAGGCATTACTAAGGGATCTATGGGGGAGCAAATGAAATTTGTCACAACCGTCCCCAGTCTCCCCTACTCAGTTTCAGTCACATTTCCCCGCTCTTCAAGCTACATCACAAATTGATGTCGGGGTACAATCAATTTTAAAGGGGATAGAAAAAGCAACAAAATCACCTTAATGCACCGGATGTAGGTGGCGTTCCTTCCCTGAAGGCTCTTCATGAGTGCTCCAACCGATATCCTGAATTGAGTGGCGGTGGTGGTTGGCCTTTTGAGTGTGGTCCTCCTGGGATTCCCTGAAGAAAGAGATACAGGCGTTGTACAACTTACAGTGCCTTAGCAGAGGCGGGTCCAGAAATTTTTGTAAGGGGGGTCAAGTTTTAGTGCTCTTGTGTTATACCTTATAAGTTAGTGGAAGAAAAACGAAGCATGGAAAAGTTGAACCTTCTTTAAAATATCATACCATATTGCACAGAAAGTAATATTTTTTAATATTCTATTAAATTTACTATTTATTTATTTATTAATTTTTTTTGGTAAAAATTTTCCATTAGGAAAAATATAAATTTACAATTTATAAATTATCTATATGTAATCAATATATTGGAGTTATAAAATTCTTATTAATAAAATTCACAAATAAATTTCCTGATTAAAATTTTTGCTTCAATGAGAGCAAGATTGATAGCGTTGTGCAACAGATAAAATGTGTTTCTTATCATAGGGGGGTCAGCTGATCCTTTTACTACCCCTCTGAATCCGCCCTTGTGCCTTAGAGACCCTTCAAGAGACCCTTCTTAGAGACCAGACAATTGATCCAAAAGAAATGCTAAGACTTTGCATAGTAATGTTCTAAAAGATCATTTACCACGTAAAAGCTGAAAAATATTTTGTAGTATATGAGCTATCTTAAGGCTTAATACCACCGCTGACATGAAAATTGGTACTATTTGATATGCGAGTTAAAATATTTCTGTACGTTAGTAGTGTTGACAGCAACATATCTGATCAAAAATCTTGTACTGTTTCTATGAGTTTTGCCAAATCTTGTTTATTTCAATTTGGGTTCAGGTGCTTTTGTTAGGAATAAAGTTTTTACTTGGCACCCTTTCATAAGTAAAAATATAACTAATAATAACTAACTGGTAAAAATAAAAAAAAAATCTGTTATTATTTTTGAAACCATAGAAAAATTTCGCGGATCCTCTGTGAAGATTTCACTTTTTCTCGGGAATCTTTGGGGCAGAATTTGGGAGCTACTGCAATATTAGATAGAAAAGATATAACTAATTTGTACTACGTTTTTCTTTGAAAAATTACAATGTAGTGGAAGACTTGAGCATGCATTGTATTACGTCGACCGTAAAAGTTAGTTCCACAGGAGTTCTTGAAGTTCGAGATGTACTTATTCAGGTTTTGTTGCTACACCTGAAGTTAGAAATTATAATAAGACTGGTGAAACTTTTTTTTTCTAGGCAAACTATCAATTAATAAGTGATCACGAACCAAATATTAGTCAAGTGTCAAACTCATTGTATTAAAGGAAATTAGATAGTTAATAAACCTGTTTTTGTGGTAAAATGGGCTAATGATTTTACGATTACAATCTTTGTGAATTGGACACTTCTTGCAAAGGACAATTTTGCGGAAAATCGGATTTAGGTGTTGATAATCAAGAAAAAATAAAAAAAAGATATGTTGACATTTAAGGAATCAAAAGGGGACCTTTCTCTATGTATTCATGAATGGGAAGATATAACTATTAAGGCTTTACACCATTACCGAGGATATAAAAAGGAACAAAATTTAAGCAAGATTTGAGCTAAGCAGAAAAGACAGCTTCAGAAGTTTATTTGAGATAGTATTATTTATGCCATAACAAATCGGACAGACATGCACATTTGATTTCAAATAACAACGGAGAAAGAACTTCAAGGAGTTAAATCTATTAATCTATCATTTGATCCATGGGGCCGAATGTGGCAATCAAAAAGAGAGTACATGACCAAAAAATGTCTCACGGATTGTTCAAGAATGAAAACACGTCATTCTTTTGTGTAGTGTTGCAGTTTTAACTAAATTATTAGCTGTGAAATATTTCTTTCTCTCTCTTTTTTTTGTTTTCAGCACTAAATTTTTATTTAATCTAAAATTTGAGTATATTTTGAGACACCCCTTTACATCAACGAATTGAATAGGAAATGTGTTGAATACCTTCCACGGAGAGCCAATAGACTGTTCTTACGGATGTTGTAATGACAGTGTGCACGCTCTGGCCTTCGTCTCCGATTTCCCCTACGCATAAAAGCAATTATTTCGGACACTGATACATATGTTACAGAAATGGACGAGATGAAAAATAGCTGCACTACTTCGGAGAAGGCCGATGTGCTCCGATTTTATCTGTACAAAAATGGAGCTCGTCCTATGTTGAATGCGTCTTATTTGTACTATGTGCTTTTGTTCAGAGCAAAGGAAAAGTGGTTTGACATCAAGTGTGAGGAATTTCTTCAATTTTTTCTTGGTTGCAAGTGATTCATACTTGCAAGGCAATTCCTTGAAGTTATATCTGATTTTTTTCGGCTTGGCTGTCCTGAAAATGCGATTTTAAAGGCAGTTTGGAAAGGTTGCAGAAACACGGGATAATGGGGACTATACTGACTAGAAATAAAAATCTCATTCTTAGAAGAATCGGTGACAATGTACTTAAAATATGATTTCTTAAATTTTTTAAATGAATGTGCGCAAAAAGTTAAAAGTGTATTTTGAAACGTTTGCTGTTGTTTTTGTTGTGTGTTTTTCTGTAGGTCAAAAGTTAATTAAAAATCACTAGAGTGCCTAGAAACAAGTGTTATTAAACCATTACTTCTATTTTTAAATTTCATTGTTGAGCTAATGACGAATGTTCAATTGCGTTGAGTGAACAACCGTGTTTCATAATAATGGGATACGACTCATCAAACGTCCGGGAAACCACCCACCACCTTTGCTGTGACTTTTGACGAACGCATCATTTCGTAAAGTTCTCATTTTTGTGAAAAGTCACATGTCCCAACAAAACAATCGGTTTAACTAATCAACAAGTCAAAGTCAAAAAACTGCGCTCTTCGCTCACAGTTTAGTTTCCACACTGCTTTCAATTTGACCAAGAACGACATAGTTAAGGCACACAGTTGCAATATAAATTTCAAAATCTTTGAGAAACAAGGAATGTGAGGGAATATCTTAGTGAACTTTCTATCGTACTCTTAAATAGTTTGCCCTCAACAATTGAATATTACTCGTATATGGGTGGTTACTTCATTACTTTCTTACTCTATTGTTTAATGCCTGACCGATTTTGTGATGAAGCAAATCTTTTTATTTGCAAAACATTATTTCTTATTTTCTTTCTCAAGTGCGATACTACCTGACTATTTGTATATTTTTAGTTATTATTTTCCAGCTCAACCAAAATAAAGTAACAACATGCATAATTTTTTTGGAAAGAAATATTTTTAACATTTATGGATCTTGCAATTAATTTTGCTTGTTACTATACAGAGAAAAGTATCCGTTATTAGAAGCAGAGTTGCCATGTTTCATCTCGTCAAAAACTAACTACATAAATGTATGCAAACTACAATTTTTCAAAATTATAAAGCAAAGTTTTTCAACTGTCCAAATGCGACTTCGTTGTCTAACTGATGACTTCATTATTTGCAAAGGTAAATACTTTTATTTAAAATGCACCATGAAAAAAAAAACCCGCTGAAACAAAAGCTTCCATTGTTTTTTCGGATGTTCTGTTAATAATCAGTTACAAATTTTAATTTTAATAGCGATGTTTTGCAGAGCGGAGTCAGTTAAAAGTTTATGTTTTTCAGCAAAGAGATGTTATCAACGCAATAAAGAAAATGCTCTCTTCAATATACGTAGTCTTCAAAACGGCTGAATGCTATTTATGTTGCAAATGAATGCCTCAAGTATGTTGTTCTTTCAAAAATTTTCCGTCAACGAGCAGAGCTTATGACCTTTTTTCAAGCCTCAAGTGACAAAATACTTTCAACCTTGCTTTCAGATCAGAGGATATATGTCTTAACAAAACTAACTTTCCCTTGATTCCGATAACTGTAGGTTTGGAGACTGTTTAGATCGTGCTCTGTTGCGTAGCAGTAAAAAAAAACACCATTATGTAATTATTTGTTTAATTATAAAAAATCGAGTAATGGAGGGGCACATCGTAGAGATGGGAAAGGAGACGTCTATCCGCAAATAATACCCGTTGCGCTTTAGAAAAGTTGTGTTCAATTTTCTTAACATTTTATGATAAGTAACGAATTGGAAGTGATAATTTCAATCGGATTTTATTCAGTCTCTTCTAAGTGAAGAAAAGAAGATTGGCAAAGAACAAAACAAACACTCCTGTTAAGAAGCAATCATCTCTGACTGTTAACACACACACAAAAAAAGTTTTATTTCGGGTTCAGCTTTTAAATTTATTTTGTTTCGTTTCCGACCTAGACTCAAATTAACGCAGCAATATTATTATTTGAATTTACTTCTGTAAAATGACTATAATTTTGAAGTTTATTTCACTGTTTGCGTTCGATAGTGATAAAGTCTTAATTTTTCGAACTAGTGAGGGCGTATTTAAAAAGCTTCAAAAAAACCTTTTTATTTATTTATTTTTTTTAGACTCACACAATTCTATGAACTAACATCAGGTAAAAAAATGTAGCATTTTAATCAAAAAACTCTTGAAGAGTAGTTGCTTATTCCAGGTAATTTTCCGTAGTTTAATCCAGTAGTTTTCCAGGTAATACATGTGATCATGTGACGTGATTGCAGTGTGTTTTTTAGAGTAAGATTTGAGGTAAGTTATTCACGTCAGTAGGTACTTAATACATCACTAAATAGTAAATTAAACTAGGGGCTCCTAAACTATTATACCGTCCCTTTTTAAAAAAGAAAACCACTTCATGTTTGGTGCGTTGTTTTTTTCAAGGGCTTGAAAAGCTTTAAAATGCACATAAGGAAGAGCATATTTATCTTCGTATTATAATAGCTTCTAATTTAGTTTAAGTCTCGCCTTGCACACCATGCTAATGAGCAACACGTATTATTGCCAAAGAAAATTTTACAGGTAAGAATGAGCTTCAATTAAAAATACAGCTTTATCAAGGAAATTTTTCGTAAAATGTAGCAGCCTCATTTCCTCTCCAAGTCGTTCTTAGTCTATGCACAAATCAACAATTTTTGAAACTATAAAATCACTACGGAGGCTGTTACAATGCTTTTTGCATTGAAAGTCAATTATAAAATTGTGAAATAATCCTCTAAGGAGAAAACTAAACGGATCATAACGTAATCGATTCAGGTGGGTGATATCGTGACCCACCAAAAATCGACGAAAGACCTAAAAGTGTTTAGGTCTTTCGTCGGACACGACCCATAGTTACAGAAAAACTATATTTAGCTATTTAAAACATTTAGTCGTTATAAATCGAAGTGTGCAGGATGTATAGCTATAATGATTAAAACCATCTCAAAATCAGTTAAAAAGAGAGATATTAAAACCAAACAGAGGAGCCCTGAATATTTTTTAATAGAAGTAAATTAAAATCTACAAAAAAAAAAAAGAAAAAAAATCGTTGAGTGTCCTGGAGCAGCAGCCTAACATCAGCAGTGATGAAAAAGATGAGACCGAGAGCGCAGGTTACGGTTCTAACGCTAACACACGTTAAATCTCTTAAACATTATTTACAAAATCCAGAGTAAAACAATTTTCCCTGAGGAAGTTTTGCTTCCAAAAAAAGTTTCGAACTGAGGCCATGGAACAGAAGCTGTTTTAAGATCGATTTAGCAAGACTCTGCAAAGGGCTACTGAAAAGAACGGACACAGTTTTACTATCTTATTTCACTCAATAATTAATTAAGTTAGCCTTAACCCTTCTTAAGTATTATACATAAGCTTTCATTTTCGTACCTATTACATTTTAAGTAAGACTTTAATCAGCCAGAGTTTCTCATTAGTTCAAGATTACTTCTTGCATTTAGAACCATCCAGAACAACATACTGTGAAGAAAAAGATAGAGAAAACTTTGCTTTGTGTGTATAATTTTATTTGCAGCTTTTTTAAAAAGAATTTTTGGACAAGCATCTTAAGATGGTGTACTTCTTTACCCCCCTCTCCACACCTTTTTTTCTCTCCAGAAATTGGGAAACATGTTAAGAGAAGTTTCTCTGCACTTACCTTCAGGGAAGAGGGTTTTGAGTAAGGGTTGTCCCGTTCGGTACATTGCTTGGGATAAATCTCTGTGAAGGATATCGTTGTTCTTGTCAATAAAACCCGTTACTGAATAAGTCACCTGAAAATGAACATTAGTTATCAGACATTTATTGAACAAAATTCCATATGTTTAATGGGTAATAGTAACCGGATAGAAAAAAAAAGCGTTTAATATCAGAAGTGTAAAAAAAACATTGATAACACATGTATTTTGATTTCATTTCTCAGGATGTTAACAAAAAAAAAAAAAAAACGATATGATGTACAATTCTGCAAATTTAACTACAGATACGGGTTGAAGTGTTACATGGAACTTTTTCTTATAATGCAAAGGTTGTGAGCAAATGGATGAGAAGTTTCAACTTTACATCAAAATCTCTGGCAAGTCAAGTGTTCTCTGAAAATCTAAAAGTAATTTATTTTAAATTATAATTACTTTCATCTAACTTGAATTAAAGAGAGAAAATTTTCTGTTATGAAGTTTGAAACTTCTGTGAGGATGATTTTTTCCACAGCGGTTAAACTAACAAAGCTTAGCAATATCTAAAATTTGCATCATTATGTACCCTTGATATAAACCTCCCCCTCGAAATTGAACTGACGGGCTTGCTCAAAAGGAGCCATTAGAGTGGTTTGCTTCATCTACATACAGAAGGAATTAACAAAGGAAACAAAAGGAATTGGTATATAGTACACTGCAAAAATGAACTGTTTTTTTTTTTTTTTTTTTTTTTTTTACAGTATAATGCTGACAGCCGAGGTTCCAATTTTAAGCTGCAAAATGAATGCACAGTTAAACTGCAAAACTAGCAATTTTATAGTTTCTTAGTGTAAAGTGAG
>JAXGGA010003356.1:0-104204 GCA_038373865.1 Uloborus plumipes | reverse complement strand
TTTATTGATACCAAAGAGTTATGATTTTTGTACCTATACATTTGTTTAAAATATTAAACAATAAAAAGACTACTAAATCCAGAAAACAGTAGGCAGAACTAATATTTGAATTAAAAACATATTCATTAAAAGAGCCTTTTTGAAATTATTTGGTAAAAATCAAAAACAGTATGCAATAAAAAAAATTTATTTATTAACAATGAATAAAAACTCATTGTTTGATCATTATAGGGAAAACAAAAATCAGTTTGTAAATAACATTTATGAATGTCAATTAACTTGGAATTACCACTGTTATTTCTATCTCCCCAAAAACAACAGTGTTGTAAAAAAATCCCCCGCCAAGAAAACCTTAAATACTCAGCCTTAAAAAGTTATGATATCGAGTTTTCCCGCCAAGTTTGTGCCAAACTACAACTAACCTGTATGTATAGTTCTTTTAAATTGTTTTCAGTTTTGCCAGGCGGGAAGCTTTGTCTTGTGAGGTGGTTGCTTAATGAGTAAAAACTTCCCGCCTGGCAGGACTGAAAACAATTTAAAAGAACTATACATACAGGTTAGTTGTAGTTTGGCACAAACTTGGCGGGAAAACTCGATATCATAACTTTTTAAGGCTGAGTATTTAAGGTTTTCTTGGCGGGGGATTTTTTTACAACACTGTTGTTTTTGGGGAGATATCACATGTTTTTGCATTAATATTATTTCTTTGCCTGTTTTTTTTTCTCTTCAAAATTTACTTTGCATGTGTTTTTTTCCCTTCAACATTTTTCTTGGCGGTCCGACATCTGTGGTTTTCTTGGCGGCATGCATTTGGTGCAAAAGTTCAAGGATCTTCTTCAGTCTGGGATAAATTTGAAATCAATCACAATGTACCACCCGAACCGACGCAAAACAAAGCTAGTTGCTAACAATACTACGATTAAATTAAAAGTTAAAAAAAAAAACCCCAACCCTTACTGCCGATCTCATATTAAAATGAACTAAATTGAAGATCCCATTTAACATTCGAGCGTTCGCGCTGGGTCTTTTCGACCCAGGCGCAAGGATAAACACTCGCTGCTCTACTTCTATTTGAAAGAAATGGATCAGGTCCACTGTAGCTGCATTCAAAGTCGACCCCTTGAACTTGGATATACTTTTGAGATCCTTGATTAATATTTGACAAAATCATGATTTACTACTGAATTATTCATTAAATATTGTTAAAATGCTCTTAAAATGTAATATGGGTCACTCTGACCCAGCGCGCGCTCTCGTGTATCGGTATGTCGCGCGCTTTCCGGAAGGTTAAAAGCCCTATGCAATAAAATCAATTACAAATATTTTATTTGTTAACAAATAGAAACTGGCAACAGATAAAATTATAAATCATTGAGTTTTCTTTCCTCGTGGCCCAACAATGAAAACATAAACGCTCAGATGTTGAACAGAGCTGGTAGATAGAAATCGGACCAATTTTAAGCATTAATAACTCCGGGGTGCGATGACCCCGGGGGGTAAATTTTGGGAAAATGTCCTCAATGTCTCATCGAGAATATTCATACCAAAAATCAACACTAAAGACCCCCGGGGAGAAAAGATACGGAAAATAAAAGCGAGGGGGAGGGGGTGGGGGGTCGAAAAACCCCCTATGCCGAGCTTTGGGACAAAATAAATGTGGGTGCAAAAGCAGAGCTCAATCCGAGTTACCGTTTAGTCTGGACCCCTGTCAAACAATTTTTAAAAAGTGCGAAAAATAGCGATTTTATAACATATATCACCCCTCCCCCTGAGGGTCCTGGATGTTTTGCTTTAGTATGTGCCGTCAGGGGCCGCTGGAGTTTGAGTATACCAAAAATGAACTCTAAGGATCTTTATGGGGCTGAGATACAGAGGGGTGAAAACCCCGGTTTGGTTACTCGCGTAAACAGTCCTAGTCGCTCTTTTACATTTTTATTGGCGACGGAAATTTCTTGGCGGCTTGTATTTGGTTTTCTTGGCGGGGCGGGACGCTCCCGCGTCCCGTGATTTTTGTGCTGTATATTTTAAAGCTGTAGACAAATTTGCAGGTTTTAAAAATCACAACTTTGTATATCAATGAATAAGCTATTTATAAATACCAACACTTTTACCAATAATTATCAGTAAAATGGCTGTTATAATTGCATTGAGACTAAAATCAAGATATTTACAAATAACTTATTTATTATTGTACAAACTATTGTGAATTTTAAACGTGTAAATTTGCTTGCAGCTTTAAAATATATTTAAAACGCATTAAATCTAGAAAACATCGTTCTAAATATCTCCTATACATCTAAGAGATATAAAACTCACATCTATATCCAGTTATATTACATCTAAGAGATATTTGGATTTCTTATCTCATGGATATATATGAAATAACCATAGCACATCTATAAGCTATCCACAATATCCACTGGCTATCTCCAGCATATCTAGAACACGTCTTGATATTCGGAGGTCCGTGGTAGTTGAATTTCTTCAACCTTTTTACCTCTGGTGGATATTCATCTAGAGATTCGGATATCTCATAGATATACATGGCACTTGGCTAATCTCCAGTTCAAAAGCTAGTAGATATCTTATAGATAGCTTTTGGAGATAGCTGGTTGTCTGGGAAAGCTCAAAATGCGAATCTTCTGAGGTATTTCAAGACCTGCTACGAGCAAGGGCAGAATATTTTGTGATCCTCAGCTTATCTTCTGAATATCCTCCGTACCATCCGTGGACGTAGAAGGCAGACAACTGTGGGACATTCAAGATTTCTGCGATCATTTGGACACACTACCTCTGACGATTGAAGACAAGCCGCACTTAATTTATTCTCGGCATTATTTCAGCCATTCGTCTGATATCTTTAGGAATATTTTCGTAAATTTCAGATACAACTGTTGAATGTTTTAGAGAAACCAAAAAATATGCGAACACGATTTGGAAAGATATGCAGATACATAGCTGAAGTACATCAAATGCTTACGTTTTGCACTTATTGAAATAATCCTAAAAGTACGATTGTTACTTTTTTGCACATTTTTACATACTTTCAATAAAGTTTACAAGGGGCCTTAGTTTACATAGGTCATAGCTGTCAACTTGTGGGATACAATTTTAATGCGTGACGTTTTGGCTCAATCGCCAAATTTTGAGTAAATATCGTTTCGCTCGGGCTAGGTCGAAAGAATTTAGTGAACAAGTTATAGAGAAGGCTGCAGTCACTGCCCAGATAACCACATACTTCCGCAGAATGTCCTATAAGGATCCCACAAATCCTACAGCGGACGTGTCTTAGGATGGATATCAGAAGGCGTCCTTTGATTGTCTACGTGGGGCGAATTTTCTCAAATTTGAAAATCAAGATGGACACCCAGTGGATATCCCAAACAAGACAACAAAAACCGGTTTTTAGCACAGGCGCACTAGTGCCTAATAAAACCGCCATTTTGTTTAACAGCGACTGAGACAAACAAATAACAAAACCATAACAGATAGATTGTTTCTAAACCTGATGACTAACAATAAATTTTGTTCGTTTGTATGATTTTTTGGTATTTATTCTTTCAAAATGACTTTTTAATTTTGTGGATATTCTAGACCTATGCAAAAAGAAATGAAAAATCAAGAAATATTACTAAACTCTAGAAATTAATGTAAATAGCATATTAAGTTAGTCCTTGGACGGAATAACCGAGTTGACGGCATATTGCATGTTTCTGCCTTAGCCTCCTTGGCTTGGGCGGTGACTTACTGCTTTACAACTGAGCTCTGTCTTAAAATTTACGAGTTGTACCGTATCATTGTGCGGTCTCTCCCTGGTGTTCTAATTTCATATTAGCTACCAGTTTTTTTTTTTGGCTCTCTTTGCTTCTTTAAACAGATTTTTGCTCGGTTAATCTTAATCCAGGCTGACGAGTGCCAATGCAAGCAAAATATCTTGCCTCAGGATTGCATAAAGGTTAACGCGTCGGCAAATATCACCTTGCCTAAATGCTGCCCGAATAATGTTATGTTACTCTCTAAGAGCTGTCAGCGACTTGCCCCAATGTTGACTGGCAAGGTGTATGCAGCCTAATATCAGTCGAGTTACAGGGTGGGCTCTGCCTTTGAAGCATCAAAATGCTGGCATAACAGTGTGAAATCAATCTGCATGCAAGAAGTGGTAGCTATTGTAATCCTGCATACATATTATCTTGACATTAAAATGGCAGGATACATTGATATAACAGTGTGAAATTAGTCTGTATGCAAGGTGCAATTGCTTGCAAGGTCTTTCTTTCTTTTTCTTTTTTTTTTGTGTGTTATTTTCGCTTCAAATTCACGAAGTAAATTTCATTCTCTAACTATTCGTTTTATTCTTCAAGCAAAATTTTTTTTTATCTTAGAATTATTTTTTAGCTGACACATGATTGAAAAGTCACATAGAGATTTGCTTTCGTTCGATTTGCAATTTAATTGCGGATAATGAAAATTACTTCATTGATTTTAGATTAAACTTTACATGTTAAAATTCATAGACTTCTTATATAGCGGCAAAAACATAGTTAGATTTTTTATTATTTATTTATTTTATTATTATTATTATTATTATTATTTTTTTTTTTTTTTTTTGCTTAACAGAATGAGTCGCACTATTAAAAATACAATGCAATATTTTATTTATTTAAAAATGTATGCTTCTTTTCGAATTATTAATACATAAAATGCCTGGTTAAAATTATGGAGAAATATTAATAAATATCGCAGATAATGAACAAAAAATCTAAGTCCATTTCTGAGTGGATGTCAGCTTAAAAAATACACTTAGACAAAAAACTAATTTATTTTCAAGAATAACATAAATAGTTAGTGAATAAAATTAAACTTACTAGCGAGCTTGAAGTCATTTTATGGTAAAACCGTGACTGCGTATAATCCCTTGTCTGCTTTGTTTAAGAACGAAAAACTTTATTTTTGCCCATTTCTGCCATTGATCGCGATATTTATTGTGTATAGCACTTGTTAAATAAAGGCAGTTAAGAATGATTCAAATAATTTCTAACACAATCATATTCCACGCTTAAGCAAACAGATTTTTAACGAAGCCAAACTGCGTATCATACCACGTGCAAGCTAACTCGCTCTCATGTTCTTGATAACGCCGAAGAAAAAAACCCACGATACAAAAAACTAGGAATGCTGGGAATAAAAGTGCGCATGCGTGACTTTCAACAAAGATCCAGGTGGGTCGGGAGCGTGGGTCTTTGTTTGCTAATGACCCTGACGGCAACAGCATGAAACCAGTGTTTCTCAATTGCTCCTTTTGAATCCTGACGCTGACAACATGTATGCAGTCTTAATATTGCAGGAGGAAATCAGTATGGACATTGAAAGATGAATATAATCTTGCATACGTGCTGTTTTTGCAATATTTACTTTTTAATCTTTATACAGTCTGTATGCAGTAATTTAAATTTAATACTGACGCCATCAGTACATTATCAAGATCTGTCAAGGCTGATGCAAGAAATTTTGCTTGTAGGGTAAGCACGAAACTGCAATCTTTGGATGGGAAAACAGAGTTAGCCGTATATTGCACGAGAAGAAGGGTGTTCATAAGCTCAATATTCTGGCTCTAATAGAGAATCTGGGACCCTCCTTTTGGTAATTTCTTGAAAATCTCCAAAACGCAGCTGTGGGAATTCATTTTGAAACTCTTGTAATACCAGACTTTCCCTCTAATTGTTTTGCGAAAGGAACTACAAGTAGTTTGCAAAAACTAAATATACTGCTCATAAAATCATCACATGTTTGTCCCAAACGATCACTTCGTTGTAACTTTTCTATGTTACAGGGATGAAAACAGCTCAAAGTCAAAAAAGAGGAAAAATTGTGCGGCTTAACATTTGGATAGATTTTTTTTTCAATATTATGCAAAATTAGTCATGAGAGATCTCTTAATTTGTACCATGAAATTGAACGTAAAAACAGAAGATTGAAGGCTCTTTATTTATTTTCAAAACCTTTTTTTTTTTTTGCTAATTTCCTATTTCTATCTTTTTAAGCCATACAAAACAGTACAGAAATATTTTTAAAAATGGGTGGGCGGGGGTGTTTCTAATTAATATTGCATGGTCTTTTTGTTATTTTGATCAATTTTAGAGATCAAAATTATTTTTAGAATTTTTTTGACTAAGATCTCAAATATTCTAGCTGAATTTTCTTAATTTCTACTTCCTACAACAGAAACTGATGTTTTTGGCAGCATGCCAAAATAGAGTACATAGTTCGTCAATAATTGCATTTCATCCTTGAGGTTTCAATCCTGCTGCATCCAAAAAACGTTTCCATTATTTTGGAAGTTGAAAGTAATTTCAACCTCTACTGCTTTAAATCAACTCATTTTATGCTTTATTTTAACAATAAATGAAAACATTTTTTTCTAAACATGATGCAACATTAACTTTTCGATCGGGGAAAGAAAGAAAAAAATAAAAAGAGCGGAAAATCACGGATCCGCGGAAGATTTGCATCCCTGTATGTACCACTGTTAACAGGGGGCCAAGTAGTTTTCAGTATCTTTTCAGGCACGCGCACAGTAGCATTCGAACCTCGAACGTAGCAAACATTTTTATTTTGTTTCGTTTTGCAATTCTAACGAACTATTTTTTAATGAAAGTACATTTTGCAAGATTAAATTGAAAATAGTAATGCACAGCGTTATCTAACGTATTACGCCTCTGGTAGGTAAGGGAACATTGCGAGTGTTGACGAAACAAACCTTCTTATACCATTTTATAATTTACTGTATGCTGTTAAACAAGTAAACTTTTTCTTTGATAGTGAAATAATTCAATTTTCAGGTTTCACCGGAAAGCATTTTTTAGCCGATTTCAAACATGCATTTTTTCTTGGAAGGCGTTCAAGACGATATGTGGCTTTCACATACGATTTTTTCAAAAAATACTTTCAAAAGTGAAATTAATTTACTTCGAAGACTGATCTGTTTTGTTATGTATGTATATGTATATATATCATATACAAAGGCAGTATTTTAGGCATTCTTATTCAACACAATAAGGGACCAAGGGAAAAAAAGGAATTTAGAACAATTTAATAACTAGTTTCTGCTATTTCAAATAATTACTTCATATCGATTAAATCTCATTACTATTGTCACAGGCATATTAATGCACATATTTTGTCTCTTTCCGAGTTTTTTTCATGCATGCAAAATTTGCTAAGTACACTTTAGATCTTAAAGTTATTGAAATTTTTAGAAATAAGAATAAATTAGATATTAGATATATGTTTACTGCATTTATAACTGTGATGTAAAATTTTCTGGACAGTAAAAATAAAACAAAGAACTTCTAAAAAATGTTTCTGAGAGTATTTTATTTCATAAAAATTTTATTTCAATATCTGTTGTATTTTAAATAATTTTTAAATGTTTTACAATACAGTTTTTAAAATATTTTATTCAATTTTAAATAAACTTGTTAAGGACAATAAAATCACAAAAAAGTTGGACATAAGCATAACTCAGACATAACAGCATTATGTACTCCAATAATACAATATTTGATAATTATATCGAAAAATTGAAATAAAATCAATAATCGATATATAATGAACCATATAAAATATTCCTATACAATTTTTAAAATCTTCTAAGACTTCAATTGTTGCAACACATTGGAATGTTTCATATTAATTTGTACCACTTAAAAAACACTTTTCGGAAGAAACACACAAAAGAATAAAGCAGAAAACCTTTTTTTCCCCCCTTCTTCTCTCTTTTGTTATCCAACAAATAATAGTTTGTACAATGCTGCAAATTCAAAACTTTCAATATCACAACATTTGCATTTGTACCATATAAATTTAATTTTCACATTACTAATTCCAGCTGTTACAATGTTTATGTCTTCAAAAAATTAAAAACATTTCTGATTATAAAAAGCGCACACTAGTCCTGTTCATAAATACAACATTTCCCCTTCACAAATATCCAATATAAGAATTGAAAAAAATACACATTCTCGTTGTGACAGAAATAAACCACTCACAGTATAAATCAGAATTTCAAAACATTATTAATTCGTATTTAATAAAATGAAGATTGGCATCAAAAATAATAGCAAAACTTTAAGAAATTAGTTACTACTCTCGCTGCACCTTACTTATGATGCCACTACTCAGGTTTTGGGTTATGAGTATGAACAGGGTTACTGTAGCTTTTCAATATCATGGATAAATACCTCAAATTAAATAAAATAAAAACATTAGAACTACTTTCTTATGATTAACATTGTTTTACAGTGTAATTAAAATGTCACTATTTTTTATTAACACAGAGAAACTTTTAGTTATAATTTGTAACAATAACAAGAAACAAGCATGGCTACTTTCAGGGGTGTCTAGTCATGATTTGATCACAAGTTTGAAAACAGCTTAAATCTCTCAAGTATATTTTAAAAAATTACTGCTGCTATCCATCTTATAAAATATCTGGGTTTCAAATCTTAATATATTTCCCTTATTAGAAAGTTTTTTTTTTTTCTCACATGACTTGAGCAAAATATGGCTAAATGAAATAAAAATGGGGGAAAAACAGGACTAGAATGGAAAACTAAAATTCAAAGAATTCATTTTTGGAAGACAAAATGCTTTATGTGAAAAGTTTATGTTTTACCATGTACTGTTATTTTGCAATTGCTTACATTTTTTTTTTTTTTTTTTTGAATTTGGTAGGAAAACATAGTAGCTTTCTGCATCAAAAGCAATTGCACAGAAAAATCTTTGCCAATATTCAAATCATTCAAAATTATTTTTTATGCTAATCATGCATTGTTAAATTAAGTATATTTTTCAAACCTCGTTTTTTCCGACATGCCGTAAAAGACCACTCAAGGGTTATTGAAAACCTGGTTTTGGAAAACCGAATTCTGAGACATGCAGGCTTATGTGGAGTAATATGGTTCTTAAATATGAACTAATGGGTATTCAATCTGTTCATCACTTTTTTTCTTGTTACTTTATTAAGACAGATCTCCCAATACATTCATTCTTGCTTATGGTAACTTAAAAATTTGAAATGGGTCTCTCATTTATAAAAAATATGAGCTTAAATATTTATAAAGTTTTCAGTTTTTTTTAAAACTGAAATCAAACCATTACATTCAAAGATGTAGCCAGCTGTGGGGAGGGTCAGAACCCGTGCCGAAATTTTTAATGTTATGTATGCTAAGAATAATTCAGAAAAAAAAAAAAAAAAATACTAATCCAAGTTTGAATTTCTAGGTGTCAAAACGAACAACCTAGATGCCATTTTTAATGAATCAAATATGTGTCATCCAAACATACATATTTCTAGGCTTGGGAATCTAGGTATCAAATCAAAATTTTTGTCAGCAAAATGCGACTAACGACTGCTTATTTCTAGCACTGAATGTATGTAATTTTAATTTTTTATGTAACCCTCTATACACTCTGTTGTGTCATTGTGAATACATGCATACACTATGAAGAGAAAAAGGGGGAGCGAGAGTAAGGAGGAACAGAAGAAAAGTAAATGAATTATTTATATTTTATAATGCATCAAAAAACACAATAAAAAATAAACTTTTTAAACAAATGACAAAAATGAGCAGAAAGAAAGGGGGGCAGGGGGAAATGACAAATAAAGCATCTTTATTAAAAAAAAAAAAAAAACTAAACATTTTGCATCATACTTGAAATTGGTTTGATTAGAAATCAGTGCTTCATAGCAGAAATAAATACCCATTAAACAGCACATTTACAATGGCATATTATAATAATATTATGCCTACTTTTAAAAAAATATTTGAAGAATAAAAATTTGACACTCAATACATACTCTTAAATCATATAGATATGCATACAAATTTAAATACATAAAAAATCTTTATTTGTTCCAGTATAATACAAATTAAATTTGATTTATGACAAAATGTACCTACAAAGAGATGAATTTAAAATTAAAATAACTCTAGAGTAAAAGAAGTACATTTTCACAAACTTATGTTGAAGAAATTTTTTAATAGTTAAAAAAAAAGGAAAAAAAGAAGACTAAAACTGAAAGCAAAACACAAATCTTAGTAACAATATTTTACCACACATGAGCGTACATCATATTTCAACGCACAATACTAAAGAATTAAAAACAAATTTTGCTTGAATACTTTGAAAGTAAAAAAAAAACAAAACATCATACACGAGTTCACACATAAAAACAAGCAAAAAGTGAACAAACCCTGTTTGCTGGCTTGCAATTTTTATTTTAAATGTAGCTACAAAAAACAAAAAAGCAGCAATGTACTTGAATAAATTTAGAAAATCAAATCATTTAGACTATATTGAAAATAATTTTAAATAAATAAAATATATGATCTATAAATTAAACTTATTTTAGAACTAAAAAATCTTGTATATTTGGTAAAACAAACAACAGCTAAATATAATGTTTACAAACAATGAACAAATAATAATTCAATATTTTCTAAATGTTGTAGGAGTAAAATACAGCAGACTTCATACTTCAAACTAATTTGGTTGCGTCACCGTTGAGTAGTTAAGAGACTGTCTACTTCTCCTACATCTGTAAAATCTTGTCCATCAATTGTGTAGTTGACTTTGTATTTAAATCTAACATTATCCTGCAAATAATGAATGATTCATAAATTAATTGAAAAAAAGTTGAAAGCATATTAACAGAAACCAGCTTTAACCCATTCGCGACCATGATCACACTGGCGTGATAGCGAGTTTCTCCCTCCAGCGCCCGCGATATCAAATGCGTGATAAGCCTTTCTGTGCTCTGGGAACCGCGAGCACGCCGGTGTGATCCGAGTTCGGAACGATTTATTTGAATTTTTAAATGACACTATATGGCGGTTGAGGTTGAAGTCCGTTACTTTTTCTAATAAGATTCTACGGAATGTTGACCTTCAGTTTATGCACTGGGTTCCGTGTTTTTTTAAAAATTTTTTTTACTAAAAAAACGTACACGTGCTGCATTGTTTTAGCTGGATTAGTCATTTAGAGGGCTGTGATTTATGGCCTTTGCTTCTTCTGTTCTTGTTTATATTTTAGTGAAATGGAAAGGATGAATGTTTCTTGACTGAGGGTAGGCGTAAAAATTTCGATCTTGCATTTGATAGATCGAATTTTTACGGCTAGGATTAGCTTTATTTCAATCGCCATGGATGAAAGACTAAAATTTTTACCCAAGGGTAGGATGTTTAATTTGATGACATGTGGAAATGAAGCAGCTATTTCCGAATATTAGAGTCAATGAATCTGAGGATATGGCATATACGGAGGGGGAGGGGGGATTTTAGTGCAACGGGTAATGACAAGTGGAGATAGAAACCTCAAAGATATTAAGCAGTAATTGACTTCATATATTTCACACTTCGGTCGCATGCATTTCCTTTTTTATATTTAATGTTTCATGTACACCTCATATTCAAAATATTAGAATAATGACTTTTTTTACAAGTTGAAAATATCGTTTGGTAATGCAATGTCTTTTAATGCAAATATACAAGCAACGATTTTATTTAAGACTTATTATTGATTAAACTTATTCATTATCTCGAAATAATTATCATATTTGAAGAGATGAATACGAAAAAAAAAATACTTTGAAATGTCAAAATATTAGAATATTTTTTCAAGTCTTTCAAACTATTAGAATATTTCATGTTATTTTTTTTTTCATCATAGCCAATTCATAACGGGTGGCATCATTGATAAAATGCAGATGATTTTATTTAAAGTTTGAGATCTCTTTGCAGTTTATTTGAGTTTTGTCTTGAAATGGGTCGTATGAGGGATATTCCTGAATCGATTAAACTTCGTAAAGTGGATTTGTGCCGGCACGATAAAAATCAATGTGATATTGAAAATTATTTATGCTGTTCGCAATCAAGCGTTAGAAACATACTTACACAATATTTGTCAAATGGAAATTTTCAAAATAATCACCAAAGTGGAGGTCGAAAACCAAAGACATTTGCTAGAGATGAGAGGAAATTGAAAGGTATCGTTAAGAAAAAGTTTCAAAAGTGTGAGATTCCTGCACCAAAAATTGAAAGATGGAAGAATTGAAGTTTCTATGTCGACAACATTAAGACGTTTTCATAAATTTAAGTTTGGGTTGCCTATACCAAAAACAAAACCTCTCATGATTGTAAAACAAAAACGTCCAAGATTGAATTGGTGTAAATCAAGACGTTTATGGAGCGAAGACGATTGAAAAAAATATTATTCAGTGATGAAAGTATGTTTTGTGTTTCATATGGTCACCAAGGTATTCAAGTTTGGAGAATGCAACAAGGAGCATTTGATAAAGAATGTCTTAAACGCTCGGTGAAATTTGCTGCTAGTGTGATGGCTTGAGGCTGCATGAGCGCAAAAGGACGTGGAAAGTTATGCATCGTCTACGAAAAGGTTTAACTCTCAAAAATATCAAGAAATATTGAAATATTACACGATTCCTTCGTCAGAAGATTTGTTTTGAGATGATTTCATCTTTCAACAAGATTTAACGTCACCTCAAACATCACTGTCGACTAAGAGTTGGTTCAGTCAGGGCAACATTAAGGTACTTCCTTGGCCACCAAACTCACCAGACATTAATCCCATTGAAAACTTGGGGCATAAAATGAAGACAAAACTCCGAGAAACTCCCCCTTTTACTGATTCCCCCCTTCAAATAAATCGTAACTTCTTCAGTGGCACGTATAAAGTCTATTCGGGCTAATATTGATCAAAATGTTTGTAAGCAACTTGTTTGTAGCATGCCAGATCGATTGAACGCTGTTTTTAAAGTTAAAGGGGATGCTACAAAATATTAATTGCCATTTACTTCAAATTCATACAGTAATATTTTGCATAAAATAAAATATTGTAATATTTTGAACCAATGTAAATTTTATTCTAATATTTTGATTTTTTTCAGAAGTCTATTGCGATTACTGTTATTACTCTAATTTACGGTTATTTTACATCTTGTTTACATTAAAATATTATATAAGCATTTCAGATTTCATTTATAAGAAATTTAATTGCAATTAATTAGTAGAAAAAATAAATATATGGAAAATTATTTCCCTCTTATCACTTTTTCTCAATTATTCTAATATTTTGAATATGAGGTGTATATTCTGAATAATTGCTGGCAAAGTTCTAGGTTTTTAAACATTAAATACTTTCATAACAGTTTGTTTGATTGAATAAACACATTTTCTTCAAAAAACACCATTTTTAAAAATTATATTAAGAAAATCTTTATTGTAAAACATTCAGAGACTATTAATGATTGTAAATAGTAAGTTTCAGCATGTTTGATTAATGCGATTGTTTTTTATAAATTTTTGAACAAAATTAGGCTTAACTTCAAAAATCGCCCAGGCCTGTGCGTGCGGGCCTGGAGAAGTGCTTCTTCCTTTTTTCGCCGGTCCTGAAAGGGTTAAAGTTGACATAACATACTATTAAAATTGTTTCGGACAACAATATCCTAGCAGCAGAATCACAGCAACACAGTGATGAACAAGGCCACAGATTAAAAAAAGGTTGCCCGTAGAAAGATTTTCATTTTGGATAAAAGTATATCTTGGGGATAACTAAACTAATATATACCAACAAAACTGCAGAGACTGTTCTGCAAAATTAGTTTCGTGTTTTGCAGATGGTGAACCTGTATTGAAATGTGCAATCTTTCTCCTTTGTGAGAAACTCAAAATTTTCATTCAGAGCTTTCAATAGTAGCCTTTAGGGTATGGATGACCCTTTTACTTATCCCTTTCAGCATAACCTAAATTGTTGAACATTACAAATATGAAATTGATACACGAAAACAATTGTTGATACACTGAAGTATATGAGCTAATATTCAGAAAAGTGCCAATTTGAGTCCCAAGTGAATTTTCACTAGTATTTCAATAACTAGTTAGAAAAATAATTTTCCCCAGAAAGAAGATAAGGTTTTGCTTTCATTTCATCTAATAACATCAGAAAAAAAATTCTTCAGAAAACATTTTTTTTATACTACAAAAATAAGATCGGTAATGTGTCCCCAGTAGCAAAGCTTAGCATGCAAACAGCTTAAGCGCACTTTCTAACTCCCCCCCCAAAAAAAAACGCACTTGCACAAAAAAGATTCTATTTTCACTCCTTTGTTAATATTTTACTTCATTTTTGTTTTAATCGATTTCTGATTTTCTAGGGAATGCGAAATAAGCGTGTCCCTCAGTTCTGCCTCAGAGCGGTAACAATAACTTCCGATCTATATTTAGGCTCCCAAAATCATTTCCTGCACCAATGCCACGTGATACTGAGTACCTGGTGTGATATTTTATCGCATCGTAATTAAAAACTTGCGTTTCTGCATCTAAAATTGCTGGTAAGATTTTTTAAAGTGATTTTATAAAATGTGTGTCATTTAAGTCATCAGATCGGTAACACGCACTAAAATAAGCAGTTTTTATTATGTTAAAAGTTATTTTATATAAAAGTATAGTCCTCTATTACAAGTGAAAAAACCACGTGCTTGATTTTGGTTTAGCGCGATCGACTCGGAAATAAAAAAAAAAAAGCTTTGTCATTTTGTCAGATCGATAACAGTCAGAGCGGTAACATTGAAAAACAGCGACTATATTACCGAACTCTCACGTTTCAGAATTATTAAAAAGCAAAAATCATAGGTTTTAGCCATATATTGAATATTTTTGTTCTTAAAAAATGAAAAGCAATGAGTTTTAGTACAATTGCTTCATTTATGGTTTGTATGACCTGACAATAGAAGTTAGTAAAATAAGAAAAATTGACACTGCAGAAATTAAGTTAATTAATTATTATTATTTTATTTATTTATTTTTTTGGTGCTTCAATTTCTCATAACTTTGCTAAATAACTAGGTAATAACTAGCATGCTAAATTTGAATTTCTGATCAAGAAATTAAATTTCTTGCAACTAATTAAAGAAAAGCAAGCAGCAGAGTTGTGTGTTGAAAATGTTGAAGTTGTGTGTTGTTTCAAAACAGAACAAATGTTTTATTAGCTTGGATTAGGTAATCTCATAATTTATTTTATCTAAAAACCTTATCGCTCATTTTTATTTCCAAGAAATTCTTTTTATAATGAAATTTGATTTTTAGCTAATATATATATTTTAATATAATTATCTTAATTCTATGTTAAAAATGCAAGGAAATGATATAATTTTTAGAGATGTTAGTGAAGACTGAAAGCTCAGATATGTAGCTCTAACATCAGATCTGTAACGGCTTAAAAGTGAGTAATCTAAGGGGGGGGGGGGGTAAATAACTTCCTTGACCTTCCTCCTTTTAATTTCTTGCATTTAGACCCAATTTAGACTTAGAATCCAATATTAATTTTTTTCTGCAAAAAAAATTTAATCAGGAAACCCCAGCCTCAAATTGGCTCTTTTCAAAACATTGGCTCATATGTCAAGCAATTTAGTATAAAAATGAGGCTTTAAAGTTAGAAAAAGTGAATTTATATACAAGGCCAAATTTCCAAAAAAATTGCACAATCAACTAACTCTTGAAGAAAAAAAAAGACTTGGAAACAAAGATTTTCAAGATTGCAGTCTAAATTTTTTAAATACCATTAAAGAAGTAAATACTGCAACGTTCTAGTATTTAATTGGACTTTACACTGAAATAAAGAGTATCAAATTACAAAAAAAAAACTGGCAACATACAGTGCTGGATCTAGTGGGAGAAAGACAGGGCCCTTGTCCTGGGCAGCATCGTTTTGGGGCTAGCAAATTTACTCCATTCCATTGAGCTTTTTTAAATTGAAACTATATAAAACTCCATACAAGGGTGAGGGCGGCTGTTCCAAGCCTTTGCACTGGGTCATAAAATTCAAAGATCTAGCACTGACAACACTAAGTGCAGGAAATGCTAGTTGCAAAATTTTTCCATACAGCTGGTTGCATTTAACACCAGTTTAAAAAAAATGAACACTATAATGCTATAAGAAATAAAATAGCAAATTTTTATTTATATTAATTCAAAGTAAAAGCAACAATTAACTAATTGTTGCGAGGGTGGGGGGGGGGGGGGCAGACTATTGAATTATTAAACAAATCAGGTTTTAAAAGTTAACCACTCCAGAACTCTTGGCTTTAATATACTGTTAATCCTAGTATGGTAGTTTATCAACATGTAAAGATTTATATCAAAAGGTTTTCCTCTCAGGAAAAAAAAAAAATAATAATGAAACACAATTGTGAATGAAATGTTGGCTTCTATGATTACTATGACAATTTGCTAAACAATATGCAAAACATGATGTAATATTATATCACTGAATGAAGAAGCAGAATTAACACCTGCAGATAGAAATAAAGTCAAAAGGATTTAGGAACAAAGATACGATAACTTTTGGTAAAAGGAATCAATCACTTTCTGGTCATAACAATACTGTTATAATATTATAGAAATTAGTAAGTATGAAACGTAATTGGCCAATGGATGTCATCATAACAGCATGACACAATTTAGAACAAGTAATAGAAGGCAAGTAGTTGACCTACTTGCCTCAATTAGGTTATAAGTATTTTGTATGTTTATGATTTTGTGTTTATGTTAAGTGTTTCAATAAGCATGTGTGAAAACGATACCTGCCTTCATCAACCTTTCACCTCCAAAAGTAAAGTGTTAAACAAAAAATATTCATTAAATATTTATTATTTCTGAAGTCATAAGCAGTCGAAAATGAAGCTGAATACTTAGCTTGCTGCAAATGATGAACCACTTTGTTTTGTTCCAAATAAAAGCAGTGCTTTAACTTTCATCAGTTAAGATGAACATTGCATTTTAATGGCTTTTGTGTGTATATATATAGATATATACATGTTTCTTGCAAAAAAAGTTTTTATACAAAATTTTTTATACAAAAGAATTCCACTTTAGTCTTAAAAAAGTTCTTAGAATTATGTGCTTTTAATTCTTATTTCACAAAACATTTTATCAAAAAGATTTTTGCACTATTGCAGTTTGTTTTAGAAAGAGTAATAATGTTCTGCTACAAGGAAAACATGAGATCTAAGTAAATATCTCTGTGCAAGAAGTTAAAATAATGTTAAAATAGAACCAATTTGTAAAAAATTGCTGACACATGTTGAAAAAGGGGTTACTCCCAATCCCAAAACATGCCTGAAATTTTTTGCAGATTTGCACTACTTTAATGTTGCTTTTTCTTCATCTGAAGAATATTCTTTTCATTAAATTTTATCAATAAGTAAAAACAAATAAATTTTATGCAACAGTTGTGAAACATTTTATGGAATTCTCTTGTCTTAACAGCTGGATGACATCATAACAATTATTATATTCAATCCCAAACTGCTCAAATATGTGCAATTAGGCAAACAGATACAAAAAGCAAATATTTTATGAAAACTTGGATAGATTGTCGGACATTTATTATGGAGAAGATAAGTTGAATAAGATTGATTTTTGAATAAAACATACCTTCTGTGGATTAGCTAACAGCATAACTTGTGTGATTGCAGCAGGTGGTAATATTGGATTATGAGACGGTAAATCAGTAGCAGATGGGGGCTGTAACTTAATTTTCATTGACTAAAAAATAAGCCATAAAAGTTAAGTATTTAGAGCTATAATTAAATCATCAATGAAAGTGATTCAAGTGAAACAATTATGAAGTTATGTTATTAAATTAAATGTGAATCAACACATGCATAAAATTGAGTAATCAATATGGAATAATGAAAACTTTTAAATAAAATGTTAACATTTGTTAATTTTTTTTGGAGCTTCGCTGTTTGCAGACCTAGTGCAATCAGTCGATACAGCATCCAGTCTTTTATATGCCACCATTAAGGTGCTGATGCAAAAGCACGGATTTTTGACACCCAGTATCCCCCAGATGGAGGCACCTGGGCTCTCTTCAATGCGAAACTGCATTAGGAATTTACTTTTGCGGTGGGAATTCTAAGTCAAACGAATATCCAAGGGATCTTTTGCATGACACATAATCATACGACATGGGTGTTGAGGACTTTCTACATCTTGAAAATCCTCCGACTGGCCTGCCCAGGTCAGAACCCGGGTCCAAGGCATGGAAGGTCAACACCTTACTGACACACCATAAGCAGACTATATATTTGTTAAATAAACCTTTTCATTGATGCATAAAATAATCTTATGGATAAAAAGACATCCAACAGTAGCATCAAGAGTTTTTTTTTGTTGCTAACTGTGCTATTTTAACGTTAATATATTTTTTAAAGAGAAGTTTATTTTCCAGTAAATGTAGCAAGAGCACAAACACAATTTAGAATTTTACTACATGGAAATTCCATTAATTTTATCTATAACATGCTTCTACTAATCTTTAAAAAATTAAAATGCCCCATCAACTTCTCAGTACTATCCCGAAATGAGGCAGCATAATTACCATTTCTCAGAATAAAGGCCCTAGCTTTAAAATACATGACTACTCTCTTAAGCTATGCAAGTTCCAAATGGATGTGTTGCGAAGTTAAATAAATACATATCAATAAAAAAACAGAAATACTTCGGCTCAGACAATGTCATAAAACTTTTTTCTTAATGAAAAATTTAAGGCACAAGAGCCTTTTTGAAATTCCTTACTGATAAATAAAGTGAACCTCAAACCACTATATTGGATATCAAAACTAGCCTAAAATGTGAGCTCAATTGAAAGTTTCAACACTCAGGAAGCTATGTTTGCTTTGCTATCACACACAGGACACCTGTCTTTGTTGAAACTTTCAACCGCCCTGCAGTTAAACAATTACTCATTTCATTTCACACTCCAGGGTCCCCCGTACCTACCACAGCTTCGTGGTTTAACTGTGATAGGGCCCTGAAGAGCGCTCTATTCTTAATTTTAAACCAGAACCTGGGGTCGAGCCATGGTCGAGCAAACCCTTGGCCCAGCATCCCTAGAGGTATCGTTTCACTTGGAGGACTTTGTGACCACGACATTTTTAATGCCTCCCAGCCACCATTAATCAAGACGCTGGATCTTCGATTGGCTGGGATCGAACCAGGATCCCTTCAGACACAAGTCCGATGCCTTACAGATCGGGCCACCATGGCCCTGTTAAACAATTAAAAGAAATAGCTTTAAAAAAACTGCAGCCTTTTTCTAATTTTAACAGGTTTACCTTGACTCCAAATATATTTAAGTCCTCCATTTGCACATTTTAAAAAATAGTAAACAATTTAGTTGCTTTGCTTGTAAGTATTGTTTCCTTATTTTAGAAAATAGTAATTTTTTTGTCTTTACGGTCCTTTGTCTTTAGATGCACTAAAAACGGGCAATTTCTCATCCTCCTATGTGTATATTTCTACTCTATCTCGAAACTTTGATGCAGCTGGCCTTTTACACTATTTCAAGTACTATTGATATTCTTACATGAACAATAATAACATGAAATAGGTTTAAATTTTATTTTATTTTATTTTTTATTTTAACCAGCGTAAAAATATCATCAACAAAAAGAATGTTCTCCAATAAAAAATTAGTAAATACTACCATCTCTATACATCCACAAAGATAGCTTAAACTGTTTTAAGTCTTCAGTTTAGAAACTTGATAGGGGAATAACTAAGGCTCGACCGATGCATCGGCCAGGCCGATGCATCGGCGCCGATGGTTGAAATTTTTTCCATCGGCCATCGGCATCGGCCGCCGATGCTAACGTGGAAAAAACATCGGCCCATCGGCCTCAAAAATATCTAAATGCCGATGCAAGGCCGATGTTTTTTTTTTGTTTTTTTAAGTTTTCTTTAGAGGGAATTCTATTTTCTCTATTTTTTACTTCACAATTAAAAGTATGTTTAGCATGTGGCTTGAAATCGGGCAGCAAACGG
Source organism: Uloborus plumipes (assembly GCA_038373865.1). NCBI lineage: Eukaryota > Metazoa > Arthropoda > Arachnida > Araneae > Uloboridae > Uloborus > Uloborus plumipes. Next base: position 84,297 of record JAXGGA010003356.1, on the reverse strand, counting down.
GACTAACACAGTCCTGGGTTTTGGAATTTTCCGAATCGGGTAGATACCGACATTTTCACAACACAGCCGAGACTTTCCGAGTGATCACTTTGATGCGAATTTTAAGAATTACAGTAAAACCCCTGAATAACGGAACTGGAAGTTTTGTTCGTTATTGGGAGGTGTTCGGGATTAGGGAGGATTAGGTTATTTCAGATTTTGCCTATTTGTTTAATGCAGAATTATAATATTGAGTATGTACCATTGCCATCTTGCACTACGATACTGATAATTTTTTTATTATTTACTATATCTCGCTTGAACTCATATCATTTTATCTTTGCACTTTTAAATGCTAGCGTGCCTTTTCATTGTAATTATTTTAACACCCCCCCCCCCTTAATCTCTTTTACCGTATCTTTCTATTAGAAGCATAGTTCGCCTGCCTACGCATTTTTCTCCACTGTTCGATGAGATATTTTCATTAAAAAATTACAATTGTAAATATGTCGACGGCCTCTATAACTTACTATCATATACTCATTACTCAAGTCGATTTTATTTAAACTAAATCAGGGGTAAGATACGATGGATACAATTTCGGAGTAGCTAAAATTCTGTTTTGGAGAGGAAAAATAATTATTTTGGAGCATACTGGAGGGAAAAAAAAGTCTTGGAGCAAGCTGAAGCAGTAAAATTACAATTTTAGCGCGACTGAAGCAAAAAAAAAAGAATGTGATTTTTATACAAGATTCAGCAAAATAAAAAATCAAATTAGGAGCAAAAGTAGCAAAAAAAAAAGGTGCAAGCTGATTCTTTTTTTATGGTTATTTATTTTTCAATAAAATAAGTTATGTTATCGTTGCAGCTTTTAACGAATATTCAAACATTTCTGTTCATACATTTTAAATAAGTATAGCGAAATTCAATCTATGACTAAGTACTGCGATTTATCTGTTGCCTATTTAGCTTACTTTCCCGTTAAAAAGGGGAAAAAACCAAAAAAACATTAAAAGTGGTTTAATGCATTATAAATTTATCACCAGGTCCAAGAAAAATGTCAAGCAGAAATAAAAACATTTAAAAAAAAATCAAAAAATTAAAATTTGAAAAGCAGGGTTTTGAGATGGGGAATTTGTGTGTCGGTCTGTCCCCCCCCCCCCCCCAATAACTTTTTTGAATGAACATTCAGATTTGAAAAAACTTTTTTTTTGTTGGAAAGAATTCGGAGAGTACAGCTCCTTCCCATACTTGATTCTTCGATTTGAACAATTTTTGGTGAAACTTTGAACTGTTCAAACAACCTGTCCCGCGATACTAACTTTTTAGTGAACAGTCCGATTTGAACAAACTTTTTTTGTTCGAAAGACCTTCTCAAGGATACTTCATTCCCGTATTTAAATTTCCAATTTAAGCAATTTTTCGTTCAACATTGAACCATTCAAACAAGCAGTCACTCCTAATAACCTTTGAGTGAAAAGTCTGATTTAAACAAACTTTTTTTTTTGTTCGAAAGATCTCGGCAAGGATACTTCATTACCGTATTTAAATTTTCAATTTGAACAATTTTTTGTTCAACATTGAACCATTCAAACAACCTTTCCCCACCTAATAACTTTTAAGTGAATAGTCTGAATTAAATAAACTTTTTTTTTGTTCGTAAGATCTCGGCGAGGACACCTCAATCCCATATTTCGCTTTTTGATTTGAACCATTTTTCATTCAATATTGAACCGTTCAGAATAAGACATAATATTGAGCCAACGGGGAAATTTAAGTTTAATGTAGATCCAGAACAAAAAGGAGTATTTCCTTCAAACTAACTTTGTTGGAAAATAGTTTTAATAAATATCGTATGTAAAGTACTTTTCTGAATAAGCTGCAGTGAGAACTCTGCTTCCAACTATTTGACTTTGACTCCGCAAACCTGGTAGACATGGTAGAAATGCAGGCTCAGAAAAAAATGACCCACTCCTATACCATTATAATTTTAGAGCTTTCGACTTCCATTGACGAATCTAATTTTTTAAAACCGACTCCGACACCGAATCTTCGACTCCAACTCCGCCCCTATGGTAGAAATACTGGCTCGGAAAAAAAGACAGAGTCCTACTATTAGAATTTTTGTACTTTTGACTCTGACTCTACTTGTCGACTGTGACTGATGACTCCGACTTTTCAAACCCAACTCTGAATCCTCGACTCTAACTCTGACTCAGCAAACATTGCAGAAATGCAGGCTGGGAAAAATGACTGACTCCTACTCCCAAAAGAAAAACCGTGCAAACGATTTTTTTTTTGTTTATTCATTTGTTTTATTTATTATTATTATTATTATTTTTTTTTTGACAGACGATTTTTTGCGTAATAAAAATTACTCATTTAAGAGAACATTTTATTATTTATTTAATCAATTATTTGTTTTTAATTATTGGCAACGTATTAAAAATGAAATTCGAGACTTTTTTTTTACTTTTTAAGTGCTTATTTCATCAGATGAAATCTGCATTTGGTTTTTAGGAATCAGCTTTATGTGATAAAATGGTACGTTTGACATAACTTGCCGTCTTAAATAATTAAAAGAATATTGATTTGATGCTAGAATACCGATGTCGATGTACGGAAAAGTAGGCTCGTTTAGTTCTTGACAGAACTTCTTGTTTTGTTTAACGTTATGGTTTAAAAATATCTTAAAGAACTTTTCCACTTACACAGTGTATTGTTGACCTCTTCACTGTATTTTTTAAGGATTAAACAACATAATGGGAAGTTCTTTTACCAAGTTTGGTATATCTAAATTCACATATTATTGCTGAAGTCTTTTTTTTTATGTTTATTTTAAACAATAAAGCAGTTGCCTATTACTAAACACAGTGTACGTTTCAAATTTTTATCTCAAACGTTTTTGTACATGTGCGTGGAACTTAATTCATGAATAAAAGAGTATATTGCGAACTGATTCGGAATTGCTTTACAGAGATTCATGTTACAAATATCGACAATTTTTATAGGAATTTTGTCAAATACCGCCCAGCCGATACCGAATTCAGCATTTTATTTTTCTCCATCTTTGTTGTATCCTTCTTCGTTAGCTATAAAAAAAACCTCTGCGATTATATCACTCAGTTGTCACCAATTTATGATATTAGTCTGCAGATGAATTAAAAATTGATTAGTTAAAAAAAGAAAAGAAAAAGTAAAAAGCACATTTGGAACATCGGATTGCAGCTAAGAAAGTATCTGCATGACTACACCCAGTAAAAAATGGTACAAATGAGTTCTCAACTTACTGCTTCTCTCTCATATAATTTTTGTCGAGTGGTAGTAAAATAGAAATTTAGGTCCAAAATCTGAATGACTGAAAAGAAGTAGAATGATACGAATACATGATCCATCAAATCTCTTATAAACATTTATTTTTCAAATCATTTGTTTTTTTTTTACCATCGGCCGATGGAAGAGGAAAAAAATCGGCCATCGGCCAACTTTGAACAATCGGCCAACAATCGGCATCGGCCCATCGGCCAAAAAATGCCATCGGTCGAGCCTTAGGAATAACCCACAATTAACACTTTTCCCCTAACATCCACAAATGATAAATTGGTTTCTAAATACTTCAATTTCTAAAAATTCAGAAGGCGGAGAAAGCCTGAATCACCTTTTTGTAGTTGACCTGAAGATAGCGTAAAATTTAGTTTTCAATACTTCAGCTATGAAAATTTTCAGGAGAGAAAATATGAATAACCAACTTCGTTCCAATTACATGTTTTGGCAGCCAGATGGCAAATAACAGGGGAAGTTGGGGGGGGGGGGGGGGGGCAAATTGTTCCCCAAATCAGTAACTCTTAAGATTGTTCTGCAGAATGGTTTTACGGCTAGCTGTTTTGTTATTGTTTTTGTTTCTTATCCTTTTTCTTTTCTTCCCAAACACAAAAATCTTCCTGCGGATTGTCTACCTGATTCTGCGACAATGTCGCCGTGTCGGCAACTTTCTGCCACGGGGGTGAAGTGAGACAAATTCTTAGGTCCTCTGTACATTTATATATATAGATTGAAATTACTTAAAATCATTTGTACAGCATAAAATACCTAAAAATAAGAACAAAACATAAAATTATACTTTCATAATGAAAAGTTTATCTTTTTTTTCTCTTTTTAAGTAGAAAATGCAGCATGCTTTCTCAAAAACAGTAATAACAACTGAATGATGTAACAATTATATGCAACAACAAAATTAAGTTTTATAAACCTTACCTTAGGCACAGCAGCTTGAAAGCTAACGTTTTTTACAGGACTAGAATTTTTACTCATTGTGGAAACAACCATTACAGATACATCAGGATGAGGGGAGTCTTTACCAAAATGTATCACAACAGTCAACCCATTTTTTTCATGTAAAGTCAATGGCGATAAAGAACCTAAAAATTAACACAAAAAATAGATGTTGTTAAGAGCTGTGAAACTTTAAAAGTTTTTCCATTTTAAATTTAACTACATTTAAATTCAATTGTTTTTCAAGAAAAAAAAATCCTAAACTTATATACTTAGTTTAACATGACAAGAAATGTATGACGTTAAGAATCATTTTTGCTATTGTTATCAAAATTAATATTGCTATTGCTGCATGTACAAAATCATTTGCTGTACAATCGCTGGTTATTTTCCAAGTTTCTCTTATTTGTTTACTCTCAGCATCCTCTTTTTTTCTTCATTCTAGAGCAGGGATTCCCAAAGTGGTCCACAGGGACCCCCAGTGGTCCCCTATAGTTTGCAAGGGGTCCATATAAACAAAAGAAAAATTTTGGGCTCCACGAGATACAAATAAGGGTCTACGAGCCAGGATGATTAGAAAAAAAAAAACTGAGCAACAGCCTGTATCAATTGCTACAATTTGTAACAAATGCAATTAACAAAATTCGTAACAATACTTAGCACTACATTATTGGCGCAGTTGTATGAAGAAAATGATGATAACTTCAATAAATTACATTTTCACTTTGAAGCACGCCATGTACACTTCAAAGTACACTGGATGTTAAAAGGACCATGCTTGAACAGGTTTTAATTATTATAATTTTAAAAACTTTTTTGGTACTGATGTCTTAGTGGATTATCAATTTTTTTGATGACTTTGAAAAATCGATATTTTGCAGGAAGAATTGATTGGAATAAGCACTAATGAAGAACTTAAGGCAGAGTTTAGGAAAGGGTATCAATATTTTTGTCTTCAAAAAGACATATCTATAACTTATCCTACCATTGGAATATCACAAGAAAATGTCTGTAAGATTTTACATCTTCATACCTCGTGCAAGCAAATTTCAGTTTAATCACAAATTTTCTATAAAAAATAAGAAACAGACTGGCAGTTCCTGATCGGAGAGGTTTAAAGTTATGTCTTACAAATCTACAGTCAAATACTAAAAATTTGTTGTCGATACACCAAATTCAACCCTCCCACTAATTTTTTTTTCCCATGTATACCTATTCTAAACAGGAAGATGTGTAGCTGTTTTTTTTTGTGCGATTATTATGAAAGTATAAATAAAAATGTTATGTTTTTCTCTTCATCTGTTTTCTTTTAATTTTAATTTTTTCTCTGCAGTAAAACTGTCAAACTAAATTTTTAGAAAGTTTTCAAGCATTTAAGGAGTTTTTGATTGTTTAAAAAATCACTATTGAAAGAGCTCTGATACTGTCGGGTAAATTTCTGATTAATCTTGTTATATTTGCACATATCTTGCTTTCATCTGGTTGTTTCTGAAACATCTATAATGGAACTTAACCATCTAATTTGCGGTTTAAGAATGCTTCAGTTCTATTATTTCAGTGCCTGACTAGTTTTGGAACGATCCTTAGAAAGGGGGTCCATGAGAAACTGGAAACACAGGCGAAAAAAGTTTGGGAACCCCTGTTCTAGAGACTACAATTTCATCTGTTATGGACTCATCAGTCTGAAATAGACAGTAAACGAGTTTGAGGCAGATGTAATCTCATTGAAACTAAGAGTGCCAATAAACTGATAATTAAAATAAATTTAGCAGACAGCAAGAATTTGCAGCACTGCTGCAATTCAATTCATGAATGATGCGATTCATTTCATGACCAGATGGTTATCAGTGTTCTCCTAGATAGAGGATTTTTATCATTTCATCAATTGCAAAAAAATTTTTCTTTCCTAACTTTAGATGAAGTACCATGCTTGCTACAATTATATTTCATTAGCTTTCATATTTAGAATGGAGAAAAATAATGAAAAACATAAAATGGTTAGTTGTGTATCCTAACAAAGCGATGTTTAAAGAAGTACAATGTTTGACTCCCATTTTCAGTGATGCTAAAGGGATGATATTCCATTCACAAAATCAATATTTAGTAGCTAATAATGAAATAATGATAATGATGCCTAAGCCCTGTGTTTCTGTTACAAAAATCGTCATGTTGTGAGCAGTGGTGTAGCTAGGGGGGGGGGGGCGTGGGGGGCGGTCCGCCCCGGGCGGCACTTTTAAGGGGGCGCCAAAATAAGAAGGACGCCGGCAAATCACATGCACAACTAAAAAAATAGAAGATGAACAACAAGAAGGAAAAATATGAAAGTGTGAGAAATCTGGACGGTATCAGGACAGAGGCTTTGTACGGGAGAAAAAAAAAGCAAAAACCAAAAAATTGCCAAGAAAATACATACATAGGACGCCATCGAGATACAGACGACCTCAAGAAAATTGCTCGCAATAAAGGGAAACGGAGAAATTTAAATAACAACTAAGCAATTTTGGGGCGGCAACAAGTTACAGACGTCACGAAAAAATAAACAAGAAGTTCTGTCAAGAACTAAACGAGCCTACTTTCCCGTACATCGATATCGGCATTCTAGCATCTGATCAATATTCTATTAATTATCTGAAACTGAAAATTATGTCAAACATACCTTTATAGCACTTAAAGCTGATTTCTAAAAGCAAAATATACCCCTCTCATCAGATGAAATAGACACGTAAAAAGTAAATAAATGAATAAATAAAGTTTTGTCGCACCTTTTAAAGAATGTAACTGTTACAGTTCTTCCGTAGAAAAATTCCTCAATCGTTTTCAAAAAAAAAATAAATAAATAAAAGTACAAAGAACATCAAAACACATTTTATCAAAGAAAGAAAGAAAAAAACTCGTCCGTTAATAAAATGTCTCGAATTTCACTTTTAATCCGTTGCCAGTTTAAATATAAATAAAGAATAAAATGCTCTCGTGAATGAAAAATTTTGTTACAAAAAAAAATCGTCTGCCAAAAAAAAAAAAAAATAATAATAATAAATTAAATAAAACAAATGAAATAAATAAACAAAAAATCGTCTGCACAGTCAGTCATTTTTTTCTGAGCCTGCATTTCCGCCATGTTTGCGGAGTCGGAGTCGGAATCAGAGTCCTCACAGAAGATTATTCAGAAAAGTACTTTACAAACATTATTTATCAAAACCATTTTCTTACAAAGTTAGTTTGAAGGAAATCCGACTTTAAGTTCAGGATCAACATTCAACTTAAATTTCTCCGTAGGCGCTCATGTTAACATTTTTTTCTGAACGGTTCAATCATTGAACGAAAAATGGTTCAAATCGAAAAGCGAAATATGGGAATGAGCCTCTCCGAGATCTTTCGAACAAAAAAAAGTTTATTCCATTCGGACGGTTCACTCAAAAGTTATTAGTGGGAAAGGTTGCTTGAACGGTTCAATGTTGAACGAAAAAAATGTTCAAATTGAAAATTTAAATACGGTAATGAAGTATCCTTGCTGAGATCCTTCGAACAAAAAAAAGTTTATTTGAATCGGACTGTTCACTCAAAAGTTATTAGGTGTGACGAGCTTGTTTGAGCGGTTCAATGTTGAACGAAAAATTGTTCAAATCGGAAATGTAAATACGGGAATGAAGTATCCTTGATAAGATCTTTCGAACAAAAAAAAGTTTGTTCAAATCGGACTGTTCACTAAAAAGTTAGTCATCGCGGGACAGGTTGTTTGAACGGTTCAAAGTTGAACCAAAAATTGTTCAAATCGAAAAATCAAATATGGGAATGAGCTGTACTCGCCGAGATCTTTCCAACAAAAAAAAGTTTGTTCAAATCGGAATGTTCATTCAAAAGTTATTAGGGGGGGGGACAGACAGACAGACCGACCGACCGACCGACCGACACACAAATTCCCCATCTCAATACCCTACTTTCAAATTTTTAATTTTTCGATATTCATTTTACCTTTTTATTTTTTTACTTGGCGTATTTTTTGGACTTGGCGATATTTTTTAACTTGGCGATATTTTTGGACTGGCGATATTTTTAGATGCATTAAGCTACTTTTAATACTTTTTTCGTCTTTCTTTTATTTTTAACAGGAAAGTAGGCTAAAAACCAAGCAGAGTTTGAGCGGCATCGAGGCACAATCTTTGCAAGAAACAAGAAGTTCTGTCAAGAACTAAACGAGCCTACTTTCCCGTACATCGGCATTCTAGCATCTGATCATTATTCTCTTGATTATCTGAGACTGAAAATTATGTCAAACATATACTTTTAGCACTTAAAGCTGATTTCTAAATGCAAAATATACCAACCTCATCAGATGAAATAGACAAATAAAAGGTAAATAAATGAATAAATAAAGTTTTGTTGCACCTTTTAAAGAATACCTGTTACAGTTCTTCCGTAGAAAAAATCCTCAATCGTTTTCAATAAATAAATAAATAAAAGTACAAAGAGCATCAAAACACATTTTATCAAAGAAAGAAAAAAAAAAGAAAAAAAAAACTCGTCCGTTAATAAAATATTTCGAATTTCACTTTTAATCCGTTGCCAGTTGTTAAATATAAATAAAATGCCCTCGTGAATAAAAAAAATTTGTTACAAAAAAAATCGTCTGCCAAAAAAAATAATAATAATAAATAAAGTAAAACAAATGAATAAATAAACAAAAAATCGTCTGCACAGTCTGTCATTTTTTTCTGAGCCTGCATTTCCGCCATATTTGCGGAGTCGGAGTCGGAATCAGAGTCCTCACAGAAGATTATTCAGAAAAGTACTTTGCAAGCATTATTTATCAAAACCATTTTCTTACAAAGTTAAATCCGACTTTAAGTTCAGGATCAACATTCAACTTAAATTTCCCCGTAGACGCGAATGTTAAATTTTTTTCTGAACGGTTCAATATAGAACGAAAAATGGTTCAAATCGAAAAGCGAAATATGGGAATGAGCCTCTTCGAGATCTTTCAAACAAAAAAAAGTTTATTCCATTCGGACGGTTCACTCAAAAGTTATTAGGTGGGGAAAGGTAGCTTGAACGGTTCAATGTTGAACGAAAAAATGTTCAAATTGAAAATTTAAATACGGTAATGAAGTATCCTTGCTGAGATCCTTCGAACAAAAAAAAGTTTATTTAAATCGGACTGTTCACTCAAAAGTTATTATCCATCAAAATTATTGTACATAAAGATTGAATAATGTATTTTGTATAACAACTTGCATTGAAATATTATTTTTCATTTTTGGCAGTTATTTTGCATCTTCAAAAAAAAAAAAAGAAATTTTTCACTTTAAAAAACCATGGGGCAAAGAGAAAAATGTAATATTTTTACTATGAAAGATTTTCTATTGAATGATTTACAATAATTTTCATCAAATGGACGTGTAAACAAACGAATAAATGACTTATACTACTTATTTTGCGATTCCACACCACAAAACGTGTAAGAACCATAAGTTCTGGTTCTGACTTGGATAAAAATGTATTTCTAAGTTTATAATTGAAGAACATTTAAATTATAAACTTTTTGTTTAATATTATTTCTTGCTCACTAATTAAAAGATATGCGATATAACATTAATATAATGGATGGACTAAAACTACTTTGCTATTATCATTAATGTTTTTAATGTTGTTCGTGCTTTATAAAATAATTTTGGAAAAAAATAGAACCGACTTCAGTTGGAAACTGCTCTAAAAAGTAAAAAATAATTTTTTTCTTTGAACACCAACGAGACTACTTTTAAACATAAGTTTTGAAGTCGGCGCAAAAACAATGTATAGAATCATACGCAACTACAATTCAACTGTATAAATTTTAATGGACTCATTTCATTGATTACCACACATTCGTGTAATGATAAAAATATTCTGCTTTTAATTTTCAATGGTTTCTCTGAAAAAATGTTGGCAAAATATGGTTAAATATCATTTTACCTATCGTTTTTGCGCCGACTTCAAAACTTATGTTTAAAAGTAGTTTCGATGGTGTTCAAAGAAAAAAATATTTTTTACTTTTTAGAGCAATTTCCAACTGAAGTCGGTTCTATTTTTTTTTCCAAAATTATTTTATTTCTACTGAAATTTTCAATTTCCTTCCAATGAATTCATTGGTTTGAAGTACGGAAGTTTATGGCTTTCGTAAAAATACCTTTTTTCATTACATTCTTGTAAAAATACCTTCTTTTCGACAAATTTGTTATTTTACAAAAATACCCTTCGGTCACTCTTTTCTGTTTTTCCTCTTTCTTTACTTCCTTATATTTTCATACCATTTTATATATCTTCAGGGCGAGGACTGCTGATGGTCTTTGAAAAAAGTGAGAAAGGTGATAAATTTTAAAACAAAGGTGACTAAAAGGTGACAAAAAAGTAACTAAAAGGTGACCAAAAGTAATTTGTTAAGAAATGAAAAAGCAGAAAACGATTGTCTTTTTTCTGACTTTTACCAAAAGTAGCCTACATACTATTTCAAAAGACTTTGATTCTGAACATGAATATGATAGAGCTGGACCAAATACACCATTTTAGGACATATTTTCAAAAAACTTTCAGTGTAAACTCTATGTTATGCAGGGGTGATTGTGAGTTCATAAAAAAATACCTGAAAGTTTTAAAGAGAAAATGTGTATGTGTGTGGGGGATGGGGGTTTTTTTTTTTAAACCAAAGCCCCTATTAATTAAGCACATCTAATTTTATAACCATAAATATATAATAATTAATTTCCTTTTATAAACCAACACATTTCCTACATTCGAATAGTTTTAAATAGTTTTTAGTCAAAATATTGTGTATGCGTTTAATTAAACTGTAAATGAACAATAAAGTTACTCTTGAACTGTTGTTGAACAAATTATCCCCCGAAAAATATTTTAAGGAGAAAGCAAAAGTCTAACAGAATTACTGTTTGTTGTGCGAAAATATTTATAAAGTAATGATAGTTGCGTTTTTCACTGAAAATATGAAAAAGAATTGATCTAGATGCAGTACCCATAAATCTCCTAATCACTACAATATGACCTGAGTCAAGGATTTTATATTTATTAATACTGAAGTGAAATACTATTTAAAGATATTATGTACGTGTTAAAAAACTTAAATAATTGAAACAAAAATAAAATTCAGCCACAGATTCAGCAGTTAAGTTTTTAACATCTGACACTATAAAAGAGCATGGAATTTGTTTAAAACTTTGATTTTAATGATTTAAACAAAATAAAAAAAGAAATGTTATTTGATTGTCTTTCAACAAGGAATAGCAAGCATCGAAAATGCGAAATATGATTCTCACAGCGGACGCAAGGAAATCGCAATTTTCAAAATTAAGACGTTAAAAGTATGAAAATGACATAGAAAATAATTCAAATAACTTTACTTCAGATTACAATCAGAAGCTCTATGATAAACATACTAGTTTTACTATCCACATAATTGAAGCAAAATAAAACTTAATCAGATCTTTAAATTTTAACTTTGACATTTTGATTTTCATAAAAGAAAAAAGAATTTCGCTTGAATATTTTAAATTTGTAATTTTTTAGAATAAATATATTTCATTTATTAGTCTCCAAACAAAGGATAATAAGCATCAAAAATGAGAAAAATTCGATTCTCATATTTTTTTTAAATGAAGACATCAAAATCAAAAAAAAATTAAAATAATTTATTAAAGCAAAAAAACAATTAGAATGGCATCTTAAACTTATATTCGATGAATATTATTAAAAATTATCGGTATAATCATCGGAAATTCTAAAAAGCAAAAAATTCCTGAGGTGGGAAGATAAAAGCATAGTTAAAAACATTTTTTTTCGGGTATTTTCGAACATGAAAATTTAGAATCGATCATGAAAATACCGAAAATCCGATTAAATACTAGAGCACAATTACCCCTAGTTATGTTCAAAGAATTTTCTTAAATATCAATAAAATTTATACCTGAAATTATGAAGTGAAGATAATGACGATGTATTTAATGAACATATTTTATTTTTTTCATATTTTTAATAGCTCATTGCAAAATCATCCGCATTCATTTTCTTGTTTCTCTGTAAATACAAAGATGTTCACTAAAAAGTATTGACAATAGAGAATGAGAGAAAATCCCATCTCTATGCAAATCACTAACCGAATTTTGTTTCACGAACAAAAAAAAAAAGAAAAAGAACTGCCAAGTATCCTTGGAAAATGTGCACCTGTTTTTTGAAACTTTTCAACAGGTGCTTCTATAGGCTTTGTTTTGTAAATGAGCCACAGTTGAAACATTTTTTTTAATGGTTGAAGGACTGATCTTTTTTTTTTCAAAATTCCATATATTTTCAGGTGAGGAAAAGAATATTTATACTCTTCAAAAATTTAATTTGTCAGAAATAGATTTTCCTAAAACGCATTTCAAGAAAGGTTTAAAAAGGTGACAAAAATTCCAAAAGGTGACAAAAAGTGACCAAATTTTCAAAAGGTGACTAAAGGTGAGAAAGGTGACTGAGTCCTCGCCCTGAAATTTTCATCATGATTACTATTAATATTGCTGTTGCGAGACAACAAATTTTTGCAACAATGGATTGAAAATTTAATCATTTAATGGGGAAACGACATGAAATTTACTGTTTTCCATAATAACTTTTTTTTAGTGAACAAATATCGTCATATGAGTACATGGTACCTAAGTTACACCATCTCTTATCGATTAAAAAAAATTCGTACAAATCGGTTCAGTAGATCAGATGTTATGTGCGAACAAACAACAAAAAAAAAGTACACGCTTTGAATTGAGAACCTCCTCCTTTTTTGAAGTCCGTTAAAAAGTGAACCAACTTGCATTTCTAGAAATGTCTTTTAAAATATCTAATGGTTACATTACTGTTTGTTAGAAAAAGGAATTATTTTCATAAAGAAAAATGCTTTGTGATTATTCAAACGATGTATAAGCCATGAACTCGGATCTTTTACTTGCTAGTAAATTTAATTTCCTTTTCCTGAAGATTTTGTCAATGAAATTGTTAATGCGAAAATGTTATTATTTCTAGAATTTTTTTCCAAATCTATTTGCTTTTTTTGCGTATGATTCTTTTGAGATGAAAATCGTGGGAGAGCAATGATCCTGTAACTAGATTAAATTGTTGACCCAGGAATACGATTTTCCAGCACTCTTCGTTGCTCAGGCTAAATAATAAACAGTCTATGTACGTTTAAATAAGGGGCGGCAAATTGACGAACCACCCCGGGCGGCAGAAGCTGTAGCTACGCCACTGGTTGTGAGCACAAATTTGACTATATTTTTAAAATTCATTACTAGTGGAAAACTCACGTTACAGCCATTACGTGTAAGTTGTAGCTCATTGTAGCATGATTCCATTGTATATTGTAAATTTTACGATTGACTAACAGTGCAGCCTAGAAAGGATTACTACACTTTGTTAAAGAGAGTGGAAAAGTATGTTCAGGAACACAAGTAAAAAAAAGTGGAACTTTCTTACTTCCTACTTGACAAACCAAAATTAGACATTTTATAACTCTTTAAGGAATGCAAATAACTTCTTGAAACTATATATGCCCATCAAGCACATAGAACTAAGAAGGATAATGCATTTCAAAATCATTCTCTCAGTTCATGAGTAATTGAGTTTAATACTTCTGAAAACATTCTGAGCAAATGCTACAAATGAGCTGACTAGTAGATTTATATAACTATAAACTAGATAATTTTTTGTGTGATAAATTGAAATAAAAAGATGGATCTAGATTCATCACATGGGTCATTAATTTGGACAAATTTTACACAGCAAGAATAAAGTTCAAGCACCAACATACCAGGTTGCACAGATTCCAGAGGCACAAACATATCTTTCAGTGACAAAATACTATGAGCTGGGCTAGATGATGGGGACAATCTATCAGGCGAAGATGATTTTATACTATTAGGCTCAATAAGTGAACATTTAGATGACACAGAGTTTGAGACGCTTTGAATGTTTTGGGCTTTCAGCTCTTGCTTCATTTGACTTAATGGAACTTTTTGAGGTGTACTGAAAATTGAATACAAAAAGTTAAATTTGGAGGTAAAAAAGAGATACAAGCATAAGCAATTACATCAGACAAGCATAAAGCAATTTGTCTAATTTTCAGAAAATTTGTTATCACTGTTTAAAAAAATGATTAAGCACCTGTTACAATTTTGAACATTGTTTAAAATACTGTTAATAAACATACAATCTTCCAATATTCCTTTATGCATATACAGAAAACTCCTTTCCGGATACTCTTTAAAATGTTCCTAAAACAATGATTTTTTTAAATAAAAGTAATGTTAAACCAATCTCCTACAACATTATCCCATTCACACTGGGATGATCAAATCAATGCTGTGCAGTTTGTTTCTAGAATATAAAAACAAACGTCACTAATATAGCCCCGCTGGTTGGTTTTCTCAAGTTTTATAGAGCAGGGACTCAATATACCACTTTCATAATGTGAGAAAATTATATGAATTTTGTTAACTGGTTTAATGAAAATAAACACATATTTTTAAATTTTTAAATTTAGACATTAACAGCAATAACATTGCAAAACAAATGGAGATTTTTCTGCATAATAGTGATGAATACAAACATGTTTCAATGCAATGAATGGATTTGGAAAATATTTATAAATTGGTCAAGCAATATTATTGGACAATTCTTGGTTTAGTTATTCCATCTCTGTTTTATAACAATATTACAGGGTGTTTCGGAAAGGACTCTCTAACAATGAAACACCATAACTGCGAAGCAGTAAGAAACAATGTTTGAAGACAGGTCTGGAACTTGTTATTTACTGGTATCAGGAAATAGTTTCAAGAGTGGACATCAGAAAGTGCGGCAATCACATAACTATGTCTTAAATACTATATGTAAGTTCTTAATGGGCAGAGGTCAAATTGAATTGCAACGGTTTTCATATAAGCATCTTTCACAGCCGTCACATGATACAATAGAAACAGAAATCACTTGCTGGAATGTTTGTAAGACATATGTAACTGTTTCAGTGGAGATGACCAACTCAGAATTTTCACTGTTCGGTTATGTCCTGTTACTGCTATGAAAGATGCCCACATTAAAAACATTGCAATTTAATTTTTTCCTCTGTTCATTAAGCATTTTAACATATACTATTTAAAAGAAATAGCTATGTGAATAGTTAGCGTCTTCTGATGTCCACTCTAGAAACTATTTCCTAAAACTAGTCTACAACAAGTTCCATACTTGTCTCTATCTGACATATGACTTCTTTCAGCTTTCTGTCTCTTTCATTGTTCTATCATTTCAGATTTGGGGAATAATTTCTAAAACAATCAGTAGGATTTCTACCATCCACATAAAGACAACCATTGCCCACATTTGAGCAGCATTCAATAAGTAAACATTAAACTATCACATAAGATGTTAATCTATAGCTGAATATTATATCAAAACTGAATTTTTTTCAATAAGAAATCATTTTACAATGAATGAAAATAATTTTAGGAAAAAGAATAAAGAAACTGCACTTTTAAAATTAGTTTTTTAATAGAGCATAGTTTTTTTTTTTTAAATATATAAAAAAAAGACTAACTTAGGAAATTCAAATTTTACAGATGTTGCAGGCAGGCTTTGTTTGAGAAGTGATTGACCTAACTCATCTAATTCCTCCAGCCCCTTAGATATTGGAACAGGAGCTGTGCTTGGAATAGGTTCACTATGAGATACCTTGCTAAGCGCTGAAAGAAAACAGAACATATTGTTTCATATATATTTTAAAATTATACAACAAGTTTGCAAGAATTCCCTAAATATTCTATTCATATCAAAATTGAAAGCTAACATTTAAGTACAAATGTAAAATCAATCGAGATATGAGATTTTTCATAAATGATATTCAGTAATGCTGAATCTTCTTGACTTTTCCTGATGGTTTTTCATAGCTTAGCTACTAATTCCAGGTACTCGCCTAACTCTCTAACGCATAAAATAAGATTTTAGTGGAAAGAAAAGTTGTCACTTCAAATATTAAAGTTTCTGATCTGTCAGCAATTCACCATCAGTTTAGAAGCTTGAAATGAATCATGCTTGCAAGTTGCATTCATAAAAGATTTTCAGACAGTTCAATTTTTTTGATTTTATCTAAAATCCAACTTAATGCACAGTTCAGCTTACCTAACACAAATATCCTTAAATAAATAAGTAAACAAATGATAATAAATAAAAGATACAAAGAATGAAATTAAAATAAGAAATTTTTATTTATTTACACCAATTTTTCTCCTTTTCAAACAAGTTTTTCAGATGTTTCTTTTTGTATAGCTTACTTTTGACATTGTTGTCACATTATGCATCACATTTTCATTCATTTTTTAGAAATTATTTTTATAACTTTTTTTCATGACAAGATTTTTTATTTTCTAAAATGTTCTCACAACTCTGGATTATAAGATATTATCTTTAATCTTTTTATCATGTTCTTTCTAGCAAAGTTTCATTTATTCAAAATAATTTCTTTTTTCTCTTGTCTCACTTTCATTGCTTAAATGTATTTTTAAATTTATTTTTGATTCAAAATTTAAGTGGATTCATTTTTTTTTTTTTTTTTTAAATATTCCTCAGAAAATTTTATAGATTTTAATGTAAAATTTGCTGGGTTATGCTCAAGATCTATCATTTTATTTTGCTTTTGCATCTTTTCATTAACTTTTTCAATTTTTTTGTTAGAAGGCTAATTTTTTCCAACTCACGATCCTCAAGACTTGATATATTATTTCAGAGTTCCAGTTGTAGCACAAGATATGCAGATTGATTCCTGGCAATCAATTTCGTTCTGCTATTAGACTTTTTAGCGATTTTCTGCTTCATCTAAAAAACTATATAAATATATATGTATATATTTTTCATTGCTTGTTTTTAATTTCGTTTATTTTGAGTAGATAACACCCATTAATTTTCAAGCATGAAACAAAAAGGACAAAATTTTTAAAGAACTCAATAACTGATGTAAGTAAAAATCGCACAATGTGCATATCCTTGAAGCACATTGTCGGCACTTTGCCATTAATTTAGCAGCTTGAAAGGAATCACACAAAAATTTTATTAGCATGAATATAATTTCAAGCTGCATTCGTGAAAGATATGGAAACAATTGAAATTTTTTGGCTTTACTTTGTCTACTTACTTGCACAATAGTTTACTTCACACAGAAATCATTAGAAAAAATGAAATTAATTCACAATAAGAACATTTATACTGGTTAAAATTCAAGCCTTAACTTTTTATACGTTCTTGCAAATGGAAATATCTCATTCCGTCCTACTAATTTATTAATAAGTGTAGTTTACATTTGGCAGCAAAAATTGGGAAATACTTTTAATAAAAGGAAGGTTCATTATTAGAAAGATTTTAAGAAGCTTAAAAAGGAATATGAGATGCAAAGATGCTAAATCAAAAATTCGCTCTTTTTATATATATTTATTTTGATTCATGAAATTAAACTGACGACATTTCACTTATGTATTGTTTACCTTTTTCCTAGAATTTCAAACGTTGGCTTTTAAATTTTATACATTTGAATGTAAGGAACCATTATTTATCATAATATAAAGTATGAATTTTCTGAAAGCAATATTTGCTCTTGAAAAATAATTATTTGTAAACGTTGCAGAGTCACACTTGCAAATGCACAAATTATTACTTTTTTGACTGTTGATATTTTGCATTATAATACATAATAGTTTATTACAGTATATAGTTTATTTTAGTACCTTAGAAATACAAGCCAAAGTGTAAAAATTCAAGGAATAAAGAGCAAATATATATGCAAAAACGTCACATCCAAATTGAGCAGAGTCAAGAAATGATGTAAGTAAAAATCGCACAATGTACATACCCTTGAAGCACATTGTCGGCACTTTACCATTAATCTAGCAGCTTACAGTGAATTATACAAAAATTTTATGCATACTGTAACTGCAAGCTGCATTTATGAGTAATTTGAGGACAGTTGCATTTTTAATTTTAATTAACAAGACTATTTAAATGAACAACCCAGGTGTTATTTTTAATGAATCAAATATCTACATTTTTAAATTTAAAAAAAAAATGAAAAAACAGAAATTCTCCATTTTGCTTTGCGCTTAGGAGCCATATTTTATGAATCAAATATCTATGGATCCGAAAAATGAAATATTTAAAAACAGAAATTCTCCATATTGCTGATAGCATATTTAAAATGATCTGCTAAACATAAAGAAGAAAATCATTTTTAAAACAAAATTGATTGCATTTAAAAATCACTTTTACTTACAAACTTATCATTTTGATCAATTATGGGTTTTTGCCTAAAAAATGCTTAAATGCTTAAATACAGAGCTGTAGGCGTGAAATTTGGCACTTAGGGCTGGAAACCTGCATCAAATTGAAATTTTTGGTCGCAAAATGTGACTAACGACTGTTTATTTCTAACACTGACCTATAAGTACTAAATACTGTACTACTATGTAGCCAGCAGATATCACTGCTGTGTGAGTAAAGAGTGGACTGAGTTCAAGAGTAAGTGAAGTTTTTGTCTCGATTCTAAGTAGAGAAACACATAATGAAATCTGTATCAACATGAATGTTGATGACGTTCTACTTAATTGATTATATTCTTGAGAAGGTGATACATAAGTTTGTTAAAAAAATTAAGAAATAAGTTTTTTCAGGTTTTTATCAGTACTTAATACATTGTGTGAAACACGACTGTTTAACTATTGCACCCTTTTGACAACAATCTGCACATATATACAGTGAAATTCCATTACAAGGAATACCAATACAACAAAATATCCATTTCAATGAAATGAATTTTTCTTTCCTGATTTAGTTTCTATAACACAGCTTGTATTCCATTACAGCAAACAAAATTTGTGGTTTCCTTAAGTTAGCTATAAGGGGAATTCAGTATATCATGTTTATATATATATATATCTGTGTAATTCTGATGTCTTATAATAACAATTAGTAATTTCTATTTTTTAAACCTAAACTGTACTTCATATAAATTTGAAATAGCATTAAAGATATGTATCATACCCTTCAGTAGATAACTTTGATGCATTTTCTAAATTCTAAAAGAAAAATTAGCAATATTTTCTGAATACTTACCAGACTGCAATGGTGTAAGGGAAGGCGTTTTTATATCACCACTACTGAAGAACAAGTTCGCGGGATAGCTATCATTTATCACAGAGTTCGTAGTTGATGCATGCATAGTAGAGTTCGGATTCACTGAAGAGAAAGGCAGTTTAATGTCACATTTAGATTCACTGTTTTGCGTAGAAAATATTTGATCCAATTCTGATAAGGATGTAGAAACAATAGTTTTTGAAGCACAATTTACTTCATCAAAACCAATAGGTTGTTGGACTGCATTTGGTTTATCTACAGGATCATTTAAACCTGAAAAAAAAAAAGTGTTGCTGATACAAACATTAAACTTTCATAAAATTAATATAAAACTAACTCCAATGGTGGAACAAATGACATAAAACTTTAAATCACATATACAGACAACTCGCAATAACTTGAACATTTTTTTATCTCTAAGTTTTCATTGGATCCAAAACTCTTGAAGGCTGTGGGAACTTCTCATAACTTGACAATTTTAGACAGTCCTTTGGGACTTGAAGTTATCAAGGGTTGATTGTATAGGTAAGTTATAGTAAAAAACAGGATTCATGACAAGAAAATGAAATATTCCTACCTAGAGCAAGTAATTGATCATCTAATAAAGTTGAACTAAGATCTTTCGGCTGAGTTTCGGTAACAGGAGAACCCAAATCCAGCAGAGATGACTCCTCTGTTAAAAAAAATGCACTAAATATCTTGAATTTTCTAAAAAAGCAATACACTTCTAAAACTAAGAATTAATAGAATTAAAAAAAAAAATAGAAAATTAATTATAAAAAATAAAAGAATAAAATAATCAAATTTAAGATAAACAAAAGCAATCCTTAGATTAATTAAATTTCATTATTAACTTTTTAAATGAAACTTCTAGAAAAGATAATCAGAAAAATGTAATAAAAGTTCAAAAGAATACAGTTGTGTAATACATTAACCCTTTGCTGCGCATCCCCTGATTTCCAGTTACCGAAGTATCAAAATTTGCTCATCCTACAATTTTCACGAGCATGACGTTATTCTAAATCTTATTACGCAAGTTCATCATTTAAATGTCAGTAATGAATTTTCTGAAGTATTTACCCTGACCGCTCAGCCAGTTTACATGGACAAAACCTTTTAGTTTAATGAAGAAGGGGCTTCATTGAAAGTGCGTTGTTTGCTGCTCAAAAAAATTGGAAAACAGATAGCAGTGTTGCTTGAATCCAGCAGTGTTGCTTAATCCTTGTTACAAGAATTATCACATTAAGGGTAATTTCTAACATAATCTGTAAATTTAGTACATACATTTTATATTGGTTTTCCATACATTAAAAAATATGCATATTTTAAAGAAAATTGAGCAGTCAGAGGGTTAAGGACATTTTTATGAACCATTATTAATGAAGTAAAAAAAAAATATGAACTAATATAATGTCTAAGGGGATTGTTACTACGCATTCAGAAAAAGCTAAATAAATAAAATAAAACAGATTAATAAATAAATCAAATAAATAAACTGTATGTAAAAGAAAATTACTTCAGATGAGAAAATTCAATACTTCAGTAATAAATCTTTAGATATGAAGCATAAAAATGCTTACAGATTCTGAATCAGAAAACAGCAATATTGTAGCAATACATAATCTGCAATGGATTATATTTTGCATTTAGACAGCAAAATCAATTTGTTAACATTTTTTAACCTCAAAACTACACTGCAAATTTATAATTTTGTAGAAGGGATTACTTCTTAAGCTTAGTTTTTAGACAAGCATAATATATTCCAGAAGTAATGAAAAGGCTAATAGTCTTACTTTAGCCTATATTGCCTTTACTATCAGTTTAATTTTTTTAAAAATTAGAATTAAAATATTAAAAGCCTTAGTTTACATTCTAGTAGCAATTAACAGAATAAATAAAATGTACTTAAAAAAAGGAATAAATACTTGGATTTAACTTTCCGTTTCCAGATGACAATCCCATTACTTTTTTGTAACTGTTAATCACAACAGTAAGTTCATCATTGGCTTTCAGAATATCACCTAGTACAAAGAAATAGAATGAACAATTAATTCCCTCTATGGAGATAATGAAAATACAAATACACAAATACAAATGTGGCGACCAGCAGCAGGCTCTGGACCCAACTTGGCTGGTCCTAGTCAATTTTAAAGACCCCAATGAAGATCAATGGCCCTCTTAAAGCCATCTACTCCATTGCTCTTTACCGCCTCTTCCGGTAAGCTGTTCCAAGTTCCCACCACCCTGCTAAAATAGTAATTTTTTCGAATTTCAAGATTAGCCTGAGATTTAAACAGCTTAAAACAATGACCCCTTGTCCTGCTTTCCGTGCAAAAATCTAACCCCGTAACATCATTCATTTTAATAAATTTAAACAACTAAATCATGTCCCCTCTGGCTCTCCTTCGCTCAAGACTATACATATTAAGCATTCTAAGTCTGGAATCATAGTCTAAATTAGAAAACCCATTTACTAACCTTGTAGCCCTTCTTTGTACCCTTTCCAATAAATTAATGTCTTTCTTCAGATAAGGAGACCAAAACTGAACTGCGTACTCCAAATGAGGTCTCACCAAACTTCTATATAGAGGCAGAAGAACCTTCTTAGATTTGTTTGAAATAGATCTATTAATAAACCCAAGCATCCTATTGGCTTTGTTACTAGCTATGCTGCACTGTTGACTAGACTTGAAATCCTGATTTATTAAGACACCTAGATCCATAACATTATCTGCCCTACTAATGACTGAACCCTGTAAATAATAGCTTGTATGCTTATTTCCATGACCGAAATGCAGCACTTGACATTTCCCAACATTAACTGCCATACCCCACTTGTCTGCCCATTTAGTAATATGATCCAAATCCTGTTGCAGCTGATTTATTTGTTCATCATTTTCTACAACCCCCATAAGTTTGACATCATCGGCAAAACAATTCATGTTTCCAGAAACATTTTCATGAATGTCATTCATAAAAATAATAAACAAAAGGGGACCTAAAACTGATCCTTGGGGAACCCCACTTAAAACCTCACTCCATTTAGAATAGTTACCCCTAACAACTACTCTTTGTTTCCTTCCTGTCAGCCAATTCCTAACCCAAACTAGAATTTTACCTCCTACCCCTATACCAGCTAATTTACTGAGTAGTGCTACATGCGGTACCTTATCGAAAGCTTTTTGAAAATCTATGTAAACAACATCTACGCATTTTTTGCTATCTAAAGCCAAGGTAACCTTGTCGTAGAAATGTAATAAATTAGTAGCACACGATTTACCTTTTCTGAAACCATACTGCAAACTACTCAACAGCCCATTATTTTCTAAGAAATTCATAATCTTAATTTTGATCAATGTTTCAAAAATTTTACATACCACTGAAGTCAGACTCACAGGCCTATAATTTCCTGCATTACCTCTAGATCCTTTCTTGAAGAGTGGTGTAATGTTAGCTAGTTTCCAGTCCTCTGGCACTATCCCTGAGTTATACGAAGCATTGAATATATTAACTATAGCGTCAACTAATTCCTCTGCACATTCTACTAGAATTTTTGGATAAATATTATCTGGTCCCGGAGCTTTTGTGGTTTTAATTTTTTTCAAATAAAGTAATACGTCTTCCCTGGAAAATACAAAGTCCTCAAGCTGTGTAGTAGCTTGTGTCTTGCTTGTGTCAACTGTTGAGATACAGTTATCGTTAAAAACACTGGAAAAAAAGTCATTTAGAACATTTGCTATATCACCATCATTCTGAATTAAATTTCCATGCTCATCTACTAGTGGCCCAATTTGACTATTTCGAACTTTCCCAGAATTTGCGTATGCAAAAAACTCCTTTGGATTCCTGTCAATATTATCTGCCAGCTTTTGTTCCAATTCTTTTTTCTGAAACCGTACCAAATACTTAAAACTACGCCTAGCCTCACAATACTGTAGCCCGTCTGCGCTGTGACCAGTTTCTTTTAATCGACGAAAAGCAGCTTGCTTACGGTTTAGAGCATCCTTAGTTTCCCTAGTGAACCACATGGGCCAAATTTTTGTGTTTACCCCTTTTCTCCTAAAAGGAACAAAATCTCCAACTGTTTTTGCTAGTTTTTCCTTAAACTCTGTCCACTGCAAATTTACATCGCTATTGTCCAAACCTGATGAAAAAACCGCTTTCAAACTCTGCCTGAGTGCGACAAAATCAGTATTATCAGTAAAAGAAAAATTTTTTTTAAGAACTTAACTCACCAAGACCTTCATCACTTTCATCTAACTCTCCAGCAAGCCTAAAAAGCTTTGGCCGAAGTCTCTCACAGCTCTGGAAGAGTTCCTAGATAAAATGAAAATGGAGCTATAAATTTCAAAAAGTATATGAATAAGTACAATAAGACAAGCAATCAGGCATGCATTCAAGTCTTCAATCTTAGAGAGGTGAACCCCAAACAGAAGGCTAAAATGTTTATAAGACATAAAACTAAAGTTATCTTTAAAGTACTCTATTTAAAATATTTTTTTCTGCCCCTCCCTCCCACTCCTAGCGGCACAGTAAATGTTAAGCTACAAAGTTAGGCTCCCGTCATTTAGATGGGAGGGAGGGGGTAAAGGTGTAAATTGCCCTCTCTCCTACTTTTGGGAAATCAATGTACTTACATACATATGGGTACGGTATTTGCTGTTCTTTTGGTATAATTCACATTACATCTCCTCCTACCTGAATAAATGAGAAATTATGGGCCTTTATAATATTGGATTTCAGAAACTAAGCAAAACTGAGCTTTCAAGAATGAAATTTAAACGCATAGAAAAAAACTCATTCACTTTTGAAGAAAAGAATTGTTGCAAAATGCAAGAAGAGTAGCTATCATTATAAATCTCAATAGTTCCACCCCCCCTCCCCCCAAATGACAAGAAATCAATTAATAAATAATTGTAAAAACATCAAGTCATAGGGAGGAAATGTCTGTGAGATATACTACATATCAACAACATTGATAATATTACTAAGATAACTGTCATAACATCATGAATATTCTGAAAAGAGCAACCTTCATTAGATCTTTTTCCTCTTCTGATGTTTCACCCGGTCTATAATGTTGCAGCATGTCGGCTAAAACGTTGGCATTGTTGTGAACTGTCTCTAACTCGGTTGATCTTTTAGCCATCAATTCCATTTTCTTGTCAGCCTAATGTAGAAAAGAACAAGATAAGAGCAACATGTACTGCTTGGCCTGATTTTGTTCCATCTCTCATACATAGCTATGCATTTTTTTATTGATATTGATATTATGTACATAAAATAAATAAGTAAATACTTCTAACAGTTCAATCTACTGGGAGTTAAATAAAACACACTGTAAGCCCATTGCAGGATTTTACAGCTGCAAGATGAGATAATTTCTTCTTGCAACTTGATCAATACAAAAGCATAGTAATGTATTAAAAATATAAATAAAATAATTTACCCATTTGAACACCCATTTAAAATTTCAATTAATTTCTGGATAGATATAGAAAAGTTGAATACCACCACTGTAGGACCTTCTCATTACACATACCTGTCGATAATGAATTCGGAATTATTTCATACTCTTTCTTAATAGGAATTTTTTTCAAAATCATGAATGAAATTTGCTTTTTTTTTTCCCAATAGTATAAAACTTGTGCATACAAAAACTTCTAATTTTTTTTTATCACTGCCTAAATCAATGGTCATCTAGTTTGGGAAAATTTTAGTAACCCAGTAAACTCTTAATAACAACCTGGGTAAGTATGCTTGCCAACGTTTTGAAATGGATGCTTTTGATTTAGTGAAAAAGCCATCAGCAACTGTTTGTCTATGGATGCAGTCTGCAAGATGAGCAAAATGAAAATCAATAGCACTTTAACCATGAATGGAAGGAGAAAGGTTTGAAGGCGACGATTTTATACCAGTACTATTTCAGGTACAATACATCATCCTCCATTACATGATGAAGTCTGCTGAAATGGAGGACAATATTATAACAATGTACAATATTTCAATTCTTTTGAAATTGAAAATCTGGATGCATGGAGTTAATTGACTTCAAAAACTTAGTGATATAGACAGACAAATTCAAGGCTTGAGAACATAACTTAAGGACATATATGAAAAGAATTTAAGCATAATAGCTTCTGTTTGGGTCATTTTCTTCTAATACTTCTTTGATAAATAAAGTTGATCAGGCTTTACTAGATGCTTTCGAGTCCAGCTATTCATGTGGTAGGTGTTTTCCTGAATGAAATTCTTTCTCAATTCATAGGATACAGATTAACTAACAAAAATTTACAAACATGTGTTCTTTTAAAGTCAACCAATTAACATCTAAGTAGCTTATACCTTACAGGAATAATGGAACAGCATCAAGAAAGCTGTTACACTAATTAAGACATTTATATTGGATAAAATTATCTGCATATTGCTTTTATTTCCTACATCCTAAGATAATATATAATGTAGAACAAGTAATGTGACCCATAAGCAAGAATTGTTTCAAACTAAAAACATAAATTGATTAAAACCCATTAGAAAAAATGTTGTCAAAATAATATGATTATTGACCAAAATTTAGTGATTGGGCCAAACTTTCAATTAAATGAAATATCCCTTTACTTTCACATGAAAAAGTTTTAGAGAACATAGGAATTTAGCACTTCAATTCTTTCAAAATAAGCTTATTTAAAATTAAGACTTGATCTGTTGTCTGAATAATATAGACATTAGATTTTTCATTGAGTGTTTTATTACTAAAAGTCAAATGAAGGAAAATTAGGGAAAAAATATTTAATAATGTTTACTTGAGAATGTGAGATAAGTGATAGTCTAGCCAAATTGACATCCATTGCATCATTATTTTCATACAGCACTTATCCCAAGAATTCTAAACAATGTTTATTACAGATACATCAGAATAAAATTTTAACAATGCACACATGAGTTCTAAATTCTATAAGATATAATAACTACAAAAATGTGACTATCTTACAACATAATTTCAGCATAAGACCTTAAAATTACTTTTACATGTCCAAAAACAAGAAAGAAAGAAAAAGGAAAAACATACCTCTTTAACCATGTTTTTTATTAATCTATTAGCTGCTTGCAAATCTTCTGCATTTTTACTTTTTAGTAACTTTTGCAGTTGCTACATAAAAGCAAAAAAAAAAAATTGTACTAAAATAAATGCAAGAAATAAAGATTGCACTTTATCAATTAAAAAAAAAATATTATGTATATATAGACACATTATATATATATATACTGGCGGAAAAAAAAATCCCAACACCAAGAAAGACTTGTGTTAGATAAACGAAATTTGGTAGGCGTGTTTATACAACTGAAAGATGACATCGATTGAAATTTCATGTTCCGCGCATAAGTGTGGCGCAGCTGGCGTCACTCAAAACAAGCAAATAAGGCTTGTTTTAAAAGCGTGTTGTGAAGCTCATGTGTATTATTTTTCTGTGAAATTGGACGAATTGCGTTCATTTTAGCCAGGAATACCTTTTAAGAAGACGAAGAAGCCATTATCAACAGCTCACCGAGTTTAAACGAGGTCGTACAAATTGGCTACGAGAAGGTGGATTTTCATTTCGCGATATTGCAGAAAGACTTGGGTGGGAATGTTTCCACCATGCATGATTATTGGAAGCTATGGGCAAGGGATGGTATTACCTCAAGAAGATCGAGTTCCGAGCTGCCACGTGGCACGACTGAGAAGGAAGATCGCCGAATCTTGCGCACGGCTGTGGCACATCGTACTGCATCAGCGGCTGACATTCGAGCTGCAGTTGGCACCGTCGTGACTCAAGGAATGGTAAGAAACTGTTTACTTCAAGGACAGCTCCGAGCCAGGCAGCCTGTAGCCGGTATTCCATTGACTGCAAACCATTGCCTTTTCTGACGGCAGTGGTGCCACGACAGAGTTCACTGGAGGTCGGAGTGGAGATCTGTTGTAATTTTTGATGAAAACAGATTCTGAATTAGTGCCAATGGAGGCTGTATATTGGTCAGAAGGAGGTCAGGGGACCGCCTGCATCCAAGCGGTCTACGGCCTAGACACACGAGACTCACACCTAGAGTTATGGTCTCTGGAGCAATTTCCTACGTCAGCAGGGGCATTCTTCTGGTTATCCCAAACTCACTGACTGAAAATTTGTCGTCAGTCTGTTAATTTAACCAGTAGTACAGCCCTTCATGAGTAGCATTCAAGAGGGCGTTTTCCAAAAGGATAACTCTTGCCCTCCCATCGCTGCTGTAACGCAATGTGCTCTACAGAGTGTTGACATGTTACCATGACCTGCAAAATCACCAGGTCTGTCTCCAATTGATAACGTATGGGATATCATGGGATGGCACCTCGAGCATCATCCATGGTCAGCAATGACGGTCCTAGTATTGACACAGCAAGTGCAACAAGCATGGAACTCCATACCAGAAAGTGACATTCGGCACCTGTATGACATAATGCATGCACGCTTGCAGGCTTGCCTTCAAAATTCTGGAGGTTACACCCTCTGTTAAATTAACATAATTTCACATTTGCACAGCATTTTCTTGAGCTTAAATTAGCCAGTGATCTTGTACATTTAATCAATTAAACATGTTAACTAGACAATTGCATTACCCAAATTTCTATATTCTACGGCAATTTTTTCTTGGTGTTGGGATTTTTTTTCCGCCAGTGTATATATATACACACACATATATATATATATATATATATATATATATATATATATATATATATATATATATATATATATACACATATGCGGGTTAAATGTGGTACCCAAAATTTCAAAATTTATAGTAGAACACTAATTAAAGAAGATATTCATTTCAATAAACAATTTTAATATCCTAAATTGCTGTTTTACACCAAGAAGTCGCTTTTTCATTTCACGTTTAGAAAACCAAAAAAATATTCCATCTGCAGTCCTTAAGTTGTGAAGCTCCAAGGGTCTAAAGTAATTACAGAATTAATATTTTTATGTAAGTGGTAACTTAATTAAAAACTTAACCTAATTGAATGTTACAAGTGGATATTTTTATATTTCAATTTAATTCAATGCATTGCAATTCAAAACAGTAAACACCCGATCATCAGCTGAATAGGGTGACAAAGGCAACCACAAATACCTGAATTCTGTGGATACGCCCAGGTGTAAAACATCAATAACATTCAAACATTTAAATTATAGTTAAAAACGATAACAGTATGTGTAAACATATGTAAAAGCTAACACAGAATTGCTCATTATTGTAAGCCACTAAGGTGTGTAAATCGTGCAAACAGATTAACTAAAACGGATCAAACTAAGTTAATCCCTAAAATGTAGAGGGGAGGGGGCAGGCTTGGAGTCAATTACGAGAAAATGTAATCAATTATGATTATAATTACAAGCGTGAAAAATTGAAGATTACAATTATGATTACGATCCTCTGTCAAACCGCAATTACAATTACAGAAACCATTAGATTATGTAAAGAATGTAATTGATTAGGATTATTTTGTGCCGTTTACGATTTTAATAACACAATTACAGATTCAAGAAGAGTATATGTATAAAGGCGGATACAGAAACTTTTGTAATGAGGGTCAAATTTCAGTTAATCTTACTAGTTAAGCGAAGGGAAAACAAAGCATAAAAAATGCAAACCTTCTTTAAAATATCATACAATATTGCACAGCAATAAATATTTTTTATTATATACTGTTAAATTAACAATTTAATTATCTTAGTAAAAATTTATTATAACAAAAAATATAAATTTGCAATTTATAAATTGTCTACAGTAATCAATACCTAATCAATATTGGAATTATAAAATTCCTAAAAATAAAATTCTCAAATGAAATTCTTATAAAATTTAAGATAAATGTAATTTTTCATACGAAAAAAAAATGTTTTAAACTATAAATGAAGAACTTTTTTGTATACTTATTGATTAAAAATAACATGAGCATTAAAATATAAAGCATAAAAATTAAATTAAATGTTAAAATGTTTTGAAAAAGGAAGTCAGATTATAAGATTACAAGGCTAAATTAAGATTATTGAAAGAAAGATTACAATTACATAAGAAATACTTGATTAAAACTACAATTACAGGATGAGAGTCCCATTTCCAAATTATGGTTATAATTACAGAAAAATGTAATTGATTATGGAGATTGCGATTATTCCAAGCATAAAGGGGATGGGTTTCTATCTCGAACAAACATTGCTTAGGCTGGTAAGTAGTTAAGGCTTAAAAATCGGTAAGAGTGCAGATCTAAAAATCAATCAAATGATTAGATCTAAGTGAGTAATGTTAACCCGAAAATCAGGTCAACAGGCCAGGTCTTGGACCTTAAAAGGTTTGATGTCATTAGAAGGAATGAGGGAGAAGGAACAGGAATGCACAGAAGAAAATTTTTCACTTATTAAGTCAAAATGAGGGTCAGTCTATGTTCAGTCAATCATGCTGATTTTTTTTTTTTTTTTTGAAAGTGTGAAAAGACTTTGAATAATGGGCTATATACATATTTAATATTAACATATACTGATATAATGGCAGAAAATTTTTCAGTTAAATGCATTCTTTCTTCTAAGTATACAATACAAACAAGTTTTGACATGAAGTCAATGAAAGAACAACAAATATTATCTTAACTGACATGGGATAGTTTCAAAAACATTTTATAAGTTTCTAAATTATGGGCTATTAAAAAATACTGACCTGTGCTTTTTCTTCGTCTTCAAAAATAGCATTTTTCGGTCTAGGGGGAGGAGGTGGCAAAGGCTCATAATTCTATTAATTAGAAATAAACAAATTTATAAAATTCTTTTTGAAGCACATTTTAAAAATTTTTATTTATAAACATATATAAAATGTAGAACTGCTTTCATAAGAAGGCATGCAACAATGTTATTTGGTAGAAAAAAAAATCAGTTGCAAACAACCAAACACAAATAAAAATAATTCAAACAAATTTGATACTTATGAGCTGATACAGTCAACCACCAAATTTATGGTATTTAAAATTCAAACACTTTTAAATTCACTTTCCTAATAATTCATATCTGAATTAATCCTTAATGTTCCCAGGTTGCATATCAGCAGCAAACACAAAAAAGTCTATTTTACAAAGCTAGTATTGAAGGATGATTTTGACGATTGTTTCTCGCCTGCAACATTTTAACTAACACATATTGTTCTACTTCACTTAAGCAGCTGAAAAGTACTCATGTGATTTCTATAACTAAAGTTCAATTTAATTTGTAGTAAAAGTTTTAAATATTTATTCGAAATTTACATTGAAGATTTATTATTTTTTACTGTTAAATTTTAAGTGAGTATTTTTAGGATTGTAGACTGATTCATACAAAACAGTTCAACAGCTGAACTATTGTAACAAGTTGGTAGCCAAAGTAAAACAGAGCAAGTACAGATAAATTTTGTGGATTGTCTTGAAAAAGACGATTGAAACTGTAAGAGAATAAGAAAAAACAAAGTAGTGACAACCAAAGCAAAAAAATAAATAAAATTTACAACATTTGTTTAAATTTGAAAAAAAAAAAAAAAGTGCACTCCCTTGCTTTTTTATATTTCCCCAAAATTCTGTATTTTTGAAACTCTTCCAAATAATAATTGTCCTAGTTTCCCTAAGTTTTCTAAGAGTAGACACCTACCAAACTGTTCTTCAATTTATGCATAACTAAAAACAAAACCTTTAAGTAAAACAATACAGTAAACTGTGATTTAAAAAAGTCTTACATCTAGTACATATACTGGATCTTCAATTACAACTCCTTGCCTTTTAAGCATCTGATAAGCTTCAAGAACTTTGGGTTCAGATTTCAATTCTTTGCTCCAAAGAAATAAGATTTCAACAATCTTTTGTTTAACTAATAAAGATGCCCGGTTACCTAAATACTATAAAGATAAAGACAGTGTCATATTATTATCAAAATTTAATATTTATTGGCAGAAAGTATACATTTCGCTAAAAATAGAAATGAATAGCAAAAAAGTGCCTTCTTTCAGAATAATTATATGGGAGAATACATTCACTTTTAAGAAAAAGTCTTAAAAGAGGAAAAAAATTTTGAAAAAAAAAAGGAAACAATTATAACTAGGAAGAAAAAAATGGAGGGGAGGAAGGGGGTGGACTTTTTTCAATGATTATTAAAATTAATAGAAAGAACATCTTTGAAAAGAGATGACATTTGAAAGGAGAAAATTCAGAATTTTAAATGTAATACTTTCGAAAAAATAAAAATAATAAATACAAATTATGACTTCATAAAGATAAAATGCGATTAAATTAATTTTATAATTTAACTGAAATTAAATAGTAAAATTAGGTTGTTTATGAGAACTTACTGTAATTATATTACTTAAATACTTACTCATTTTGAAGAACAAATTAGTATAAAGTGAGTTTTTGACATTGAGATTATTCGATTTAAACTTTAAATGAATCATTCATAATTATGGTTCAACATTCATCAGTATCATTTAAACCTTAACCCTACACTGCACTGCATAGCGTTGCCAATTGGCTACATGGAATATTTTTCCTTATGATCATGCATAAGGCAACTCAAGTATAAAAAGCAAGTATTGGGTATCTTTAAAGTAAATATAACCATCTATCCTCAAAATTATTTCTTTAAAAATGTGTTCCAATGTTTTCTTATAACATTAAAAATCGTATATATGTCTTTCAAAGAACAAAAAATCATGCAGTGTAGGGTCAACATAATTAAAAATTGATCAAAGTTTAGATCATTTCAAAACGTTTTTAGTATTGCAAACAATCTAACATCACTCACTTTAGGCGAAACGACTTTAATCAATTCATTAAGGAATCTAAATTTTCCCAGTTCAGATCTGAATCTACTTCCACATCTTTTGACGCACTGCTCAAGAACCTTAAATGCAAAAAAAGAATTTATTCAAATATACAAAACATTTCAGACTTAAAACAAAATAATTAAATTAATATGAAACTGACTTATACTTGGCTACTTTAAAATAGGCCTATCAATTTCAGAAATTTTGCGTCGTCTCCATGGACACTGTACGATAGAAAACAACTCCACTCTTTTTTATGCACTGCTGTTGAGGCATTATTTATCCTCATGTCTCAGTTATTTCTTAAGGTTTTCTAACTAATCTAGTCATACATAAACAAAGTAAAAATTTCTAAGGAAAAGTTGTGCTTAATAAAAGTTGATTTTTCAATAGAATAATAGTTTATGCACAAAGCAATATTAACAGTTTGCATTTAACCTTTAGGAGCTGGGCGGTACACATGCTGTACCGTAACTCAATTTCTTTTAGAGGAAGGGGGTTGAGATTTTCACTCGAACCCTTTGGAGCCGGGGATTTTTTCAAGGTTTCATACGTCTGGTACGACAGTTTATACCTTCTTTTTTCAATGGAAAAGAAATCTGTGGTTCAACTGTCGTACTACCTGGGTCGAATGAAAAATTTCTAAAAAACAGCCCGGATCCAAACGGTTAACCATTGCGACAAAAACTAAGCAGGGAAAAAGTCCCTAGCGCCGTAAAACCATCCCACAGGGTATAGTTACAGAAAAACTCAAGTCAACAATAATGCTAAGCTTTTTACTTCTTAATTTTGGTGCAAGTTTTTTCATTTTAACCCCTCAGTAAAATACGTGTCAATGTGACGCTTATTCAGATATAGGTACCAGACATCCCTCTTACTAGGAGGAATTTTTTAAAAGCTACTTTGCCTTTACATAATGGCAAAATGGACAATTTTAATCAAACATGTTAAGCTAAAAAAGCTTAAGGAAAAAACAAACGCTTTTGTAACTTCTGCACTACATATTGAAATTTTAAGAGATTATAAGCTTAAAATAATGTTAGACAAATTCTTTTATCAGTTTGTTAACTTCTTTCACTACCAGATAACCAGAAGAAAAAACTTTATTAGTCACATGGTTATTGAGTAACAAAATCTTTAATTATCGTCATCACTATAGAAAAGCATTTCGCAAATTTTTCACTCATGGAGCCCTATCGACAATGTTCAAATTCAACTGAATCTAAACTTCCACACTGAATTCAAAATATTTTTTAAAGCAATATACCTACTAATATTAAAAAGTAACGAATGGAAAAAAAAAATATTTTCCCAAAGCAATTTTCTTTCATAAGATTGAATTACTTCCAATCAACAAGAAAAGTTTTCTCTAAATGTGCCCAGAAGCTTTAACAGTTAAATAAAATAGTACATCGTATTAAATATAATCACATTAACAGTAGTAATTTTTACATTTTTTACTAGAGAGAGAAGTAGTGGCTATGTAATCAAGGCTAATGTTTTACAAAACTCTTAGTAATGTTTAGCGAGCCCTGGTTTGGATATGCTGCCGTAGAAGGTTAACTTAATTAGTTCTAAGTGCCATACTTCTAAGTGTCATACTTACAAATAATGCAGCTAAGGATTCTTTTTCAATTGGAGATTGAATTTTATGTGACAATAGTCTAAGAGCATTTTGAGGACCATCATGTTCTTTGTCAATTAAAGAGCAAAATTCTGCTACTGCTTCAGTATCAGGAACTGCATCTAACGGATTTGTAGCTCTAGCTAAAAAAAAAAAGAGAAAAACAGTGCACCTTTATAAGATTCAGTTTTATTAACAGTAGGAAGAAATCAACAAAATTTAACCAAAACACATGCTTGACAATTTTTATTTTTTCCCAATTGGTGTTTTATAAAAAACCCTCTGCCTGTCACAACCATCATAAAAACAACTATTAGACATTAGCAATAATTTACTTTGAAATATGTTTATTTTAAAGTACTAAAATTTAACCAGTTTTATTCTTATTAAAATTTTTCCTGCAATTTAATATTTCTTCCAATTAATACAACTTAAGCCTACTTCATCTTAAAGTATTTAAAATTTAATGGTTAATAAGGGACAAATTACTTCATATGTGATCATTAATGTTCACATTGGTAATCACAACCGTAATGCGGACCGTTGGTTCACGTTAAGAATGCCAAAGGCCTTGGGCACACTGTTCTATTTCAAAATTCTGTTGAAAATTTAATATGGAAGAGAAAATTCTCAAAAAATTCTAGTATTATGAATAATATTTCATAAAACTCATGGTGGAATATATGAAGCTGCTCATTTAAATTTTTGGTGAGATAAAAAATGAAAGGGATGAAAATGGACCAGCTGCTCAAGACTCCATTACTGATTTTAAAGAGAAACCATATAAACAAGTCACTCTGCTCCAACGTGTACATAAAACATGAATGCTTTATAATCAATTTAACTGAACAATATGATTTGAGTTATTAATTGCATCCCTGTAAAGCATACTTGAAACACAAATGGCAAAAATATATTAATGCCTAAACAGTTTTTCTCCTGCGTTTGACAAAAAAAATTTTTTATTCTTTTTTTTTTTGTGGCAAGATGTCCTACACCACATTTATTGCAAAAATTACGTGCTTGGATAAAA
Organism: Uloborus plumipes; assembly: GCA_038373865.1. Taxonomy (NCBI): domain Eukaryota; kingdom Metazoa; phylum Arthropoda; class Arachnida; order Araneae; family Uloboridae; genus Uloborus; species Uloborus plumipes. The sequence goes on along the minus strand of JAXGGA010003356.1, from coordinate 49,357 downwards.
AGTTGAAGAAAGATGAGCAAGGGCAGCGGTTTTAGATCTTTGCACCGTCTAAAAAAATCAAAGATCTGGCACTGGTCTGAAAAAAGTTCTAAAAAAAAATATTGATTGTCTCCTTCCAGTGATTAAATCAGGGGTGGCCAACCTTTTTAGGGAGAGTGCCACTGTCTGGAGAGAAAAAGCTCAGCGTGCCACATTGCATTTTTCCAACAAACTGAAAATTTTTAAAAAGTTAAAAATTAATTTTAGGTTGGCTGACTAATTCTTACTCAAATGATACATTTTCTCTCGTAAATCTGAGCAATTGAAATCTAAATGATAATAAAGATAAAACAAGTCCGAACTTAAGAGTTATCGTTAATAAATACTTTTATAAGTTCTGTCAGTTAGCTTATGCTTAAAAAAGAAACAAAGAACATCAAACATTCTATTCTAAAAATTAAACAGTCTGTACGTTATGTGGTTTATGAGTTTGTATCTTTTTTACCAAGTCTTTAATTTTAGGATTATTTCTTGAGAATCCTAAGAAGTTTAACTATTTTAAGTGCTATCTATTAATATTCAACGGTATAGCTGAAAATTAGCGGTCGCCACTCGCCACATGGCGATTAAAGTTGCAAAAGTGGTGATTAAAAAATGTGGCATCGATCGCCACTCTTGCTCAGTCACTCTAAACATTCCCAACCGAACCACATTTCCCCCCTCCTGTTCCGCGCTACTTCCATGTATTTCTTTTCCCACCTCTTCTCCCCATCGCTAGAGGGAGAAATTGAGCCACAACAGGAACCGCCATTCGTCATTTGCACTTTGAACTATGAACCCTGCACGTGCCACCTGCTTTGGAATGGCTGCTTAGCGATCACGTGGGGGAAAGCGTAGAATTGAAGAAGAGGAGTCACTTAAAATAACATCATTTTTCGTTAAAATGTTATATATTTTTAAACAGTTTTAATAAGATCAATTAAATCTCAATACAAATTTAAAAACCTTTTTCTTTTTCAGAGCATATATAAATAATTGAAACTTATCATACTATTTTAATCAAGTACATGATATGTTTAAATAAACAATTTAAATCTGGTTTCTTGTTTTTAGCATTATTTATTACGCTATTTTTAAATGTTTCCAGTTGTTAACTAAAACTCATTATAAAATACATTTTTTTAGTCAGAAAATCAGCAAATATATATAGAGAAGATACGTATAACTACCGTATATACTCGCGTATAGGTCGATCTCGCGTATAAGTCGACCCCCCTACATTTTTAAGGAAAATCGGGAAAAAATCGAAAACCCGCGTATAAGTCGAGACCGCACTTTCTGAAATGATCGGGAACCTTTTGCCGCGATTTATAAATATAAATGTTTTGAAAAGAAGGAAATTGAAATGCACTGGAACATTCTTGTGTTAAAAACAGCACGACTGACATTCCTTTTCACCAAAAGGGTTCATTTTTGCGATCTCGATTTTGTAAAACGGGACCGATCCGAAACGTTTTACCGCGATTTTTAAATATATAAGCGTTTTAAAAAGAAGGAAAATGGAATGCAGTGAGCTTTCTTGTGTTGAAAATAACCCGATTGTTATTCTTTTTTACAAAAAGAGTTCATTTTTGCGATAGCGATTTTTGTAAAGGGTTCGATTTTACGATTGCGGTTTTGTAAGGGTTCGATTTTGCAGCGACGATTTTTGCTATTTGTTGCTTTTATTTTGCAGTATTATTATCAATAAATTTCGCAATGTAACCGTATTACATTCTGTTTCAAAAGGATAAACACCATCAATCGGAAAATTCGCGAATTCGCAATTCCACACTTTTCACGATGTCTGTTCGTTTATTGTAAATATTTATTCTTTATTTCACAATCAAACCATGCAAAAATACAGTAGAATGTATGAGTATTTACTTCTTTAACGTCTGTTTAAAATAGTTGGACTGAATCTGAAAAATCTCCTCATTTTTGAGTGTTTTTTTTCCAAAAGTTGTTCGGGAAAAATTTTCGGAAATTCTGCCCCGCGTATCAGTCGACCCTCTAACTTTCAACTTCCTTTTTTGGACTTAATTTTCCAACTTATACGCGAGTATATACGGTATGCATTTTTGTTCTATATAAAATGTTAGTTAAGTATTATGAATCGAGTATGAAACTGGTTAATTACTTTTGACTTGATCTTATTTATGACTGAGCAAATGGGTAAATTTTGCGGTTCATGTAGAAATATATAACAGTTTGAGATGTTGTTTACAAAAAAAAAAAAAAAATCATAAGGGTCCCTATGGTGTGCAAAATCAGTTACTAATGCTCTAAAACTGAACTTTTCCTTGTTTTAGGCTGTACTTAAAGTTTAAATTCTTTTCTGTCTCTTCTGTAAAATTTTGTGCTTTTGAGTTGTATCACCTTTCTTACGTGAAAGATATTCTGATACTTTTTTTCGTTATTCATAAAAATTTGAAATATAAAGTGAAGCACCGTTTATACGATTTTAAAGGGACTGTATAAAGGAAACATACAAATAAATATACAACTTGTTGGTTTGCATCAATATGTATTGAACGCTTCTGGAACCCATTTAAAAACATATAAAACTTAAAACGTATTAACAATGCTTCGTTAGTTGCAGTTTTAAAAAGTGGAGACTAATATAATTGAGTCCACTGGCCACTGGCTACTAACCAAATTTCCCAGTTTTCAGCTATATTCAACGGTATTTAGATTTTTCTGCATTCATAACAAAAAGTATTTGTTTAGAAGCGTATTTTGAGCCAAATCTGCAATAGCATCAGACGGCAAAAGTGTGTAAATGTGAAAAAACATTTGTTGGTACAAATTTCCAAATTTCTATGTAACGTGGATGACTTTCTGTTGAAGTAAGTTCCTATATTTGATTACCAATGCAAAAGGTCAGTAATTCTGATTTGGATTTCAGAAGGGTAAAAAGTAGTGTCTAACAGAAAAATAGACAAAGACTTTGAAAAGATCAGCATTTTTTTTTTATGATCCTGAAAATCATCAAACCTAACATTGAATATATACTTAAAATAGGTACAAAATTTTCTCCATATATCATCGGAATTAAATTTGGGTTGATACTTTCAGTATTAAATTTAATGTTTTATTCTTTTTTCTCCAAAGGAGAGAGATATAAACTGAAGTTTCATCATAAAAGAATGTAAATGGCTTATTCTGGTTTCGGAAAATTTTTGTTGTGCAATCTTAAATTTAAATTACTTAAATGCCGGATAATAAAAGATAAAATAGCTAAATTCAATTGCTATTATTCGTTCCTAAGTAGCAAGTCCTAATTGCTTTCCTTCCAGACATTTTAAAAAACACACTCCCTAAAGTTCTAAAATCTTATGAACCATTTTTCCTTTGGACTGCTACTGCACATTTCAATGAAGGAGTTACTTGCTATACTCTCCTCTTTCTCCTGTGAAAAGTTTACCAAACATTCAGAGCTCTAATTCGTAGGTTGTTAATACAGTGAACTCTACAGGGTCACTAGCAGAGAAAAAGTCTCATTCCTTAGCAACAAGTTTGTGATAAATAATTCGATGATACTTTTGAAGTTTTTTTCCCAAATTATTTTCAAGTAGTGCAACAAAAACAATTCAAGGATCTTCAATGCAACCATACCGAATTTTTTCCAATCTGGTTTCTTAATTTTACTTGCAGAGTTAACTTTAAAAAAAAAATTCATCACCCCGTAGCCGAAACTATTGTAGATCAAGAATCTACTCTGCAGCATCGAAAGTTTCATTCGTGTCAAGCAAAAATATGCTTTACAAAGCATTGTCTGTAGCGTCACAGCGTTCGTTGGATGTCCGAAGCTAAGTACTTTGCAATATTGTAGTTAAGACAATTTGTAAGCCAGCCTCCTGATACTTAATCGTCATAATATCATTATATTTATCAGTTAAAGGGTTTTAGTTTTTATCAATATTTTTGAGATCGACATTTTTCCTTCAATTAAAAAATTTTTTCAAAAAGTCTTTGCGTGCCACTGTTACTGCTCTGCCGTGCCACACTGTGGCACGCGTGCCGGGGGTTGGCCATCACTGGATTAAATGATTGGTTGGACCTCAAATTGAATACTGCAAACTATATCTAATAACATTGCCTGAACTCAAAAATATGATTGCAACACATAAAAGTATACGAAGGTAAGTACAGAGTAAAACATTTATGCTGACATTAATTTCTGATACATGTATACAAGCATGCAAGTAAATTCAAGAAAAAATTATTGATAAACTATTAAGGGTTTAAGAAATGACAGGTATAAAATGCCTTTAGAAAATAATATTAAATCATATAAATTTATTTTCCAGAACGAATAATTTGTTATTTTGAACAAAATACCAGCATTCGTTTTTTTGCTTTATTTCATAACTAATAAATTTAAGTCATGATATCACTTTTTTTCCTGTTTTGAAAAAAAACTGCAACTTCCAATTTATTGATTACAAATGTTTAAAAGCAACAAATGATACAAATAGCATAAAAATGAGCTACGCAACTCTTCCGAATAATCATATATTATCACATGATGGATTAAATGCCATAAAAATAATGTTCAGATAATTTATCAAAAGACATCACAAATTCTGAAACACATTAAAGCAATAAACAGGAACAAACCAAGCAAGTTTTCAAGAGCATTTTTGTCAATAGGAAGTTCTACAGATGCCATTATAATAAATTAGAGCCCACTTCATTCACACCATCCCTATTCGCATAGAGTTAAAATTTTAAAGCAATGCAAACTAAAGAAGCGCTTAAAGACAGAAAATTCTCTCTACACATCTGAAGTGCCATGTGTATACTGCTTATTTAGCCGGCGCGGCGGTATCTTGAGTGGCTGCTGTCAAAACGAAGACCTTGGACCCACGGAGTAGAAAGAAGGAGAGAAATGTTCTACGGATGCGCTTGTTTGAAAGTGGCAACGAATTCTCACCGCCGCCAGGGGAAAAGCTCCCTACTTCCTACGGGAGTCAATGTAAATGATACTGAATCTGTCATCTTTTTAAATGCTGCTATGGGAAAGAAATTTTTTTTTTTTTCAACTGGATTTTGGTGTAAACCATCGATTAACATTATGAACTAAATATGACTTTGATCCCACTGAAATTTTGCCGTAATTTTTAAGAAAGATGTTTAATCGATCGCATCTAGCTACTTGCCAAATTTGACATATATGCGACTGTATGTGACATTTTCTTTGCATTGTACGATATAATTTTTGCTGAGAATCAGTTCTCTAAATTGTTGATAAATTAAGCATGAGGCAAAAAATTAATTTTGTCAGTATTTAATTTTGTTATTAATTAAATATATTTAGTAGACAAAATAATTATTAGTTTAAATATATTTATTAAATATATTTAGTTCATAATGTTAATCGATGGTTTGAGCAAAATTCCAATTTAAATAGAAATATTCTTGCCAACAGCAGTCTTTAAAAAATGAGATTCTGTCAGATTTGGCAAGTTGGTAAGTGCATTCGATTAAACCTATTTCTCAAAGAATACGGCACCTATTTTCGTGGGATGAAAATCATATTTAATTCATAATGTCAATCGAAGATTTGCACCAAAATCCAGTTGAAAAAATTTTTTTTTCTTTCCCATATCAGCATTTAAAAAGATGACAGATTCAGTATCATTTACATTGACTCCCGTAGGAAGAAGGGAGCTTTTCCCCTGGCGGCGGTGAGAATTCGTTGCCACTTTTAGATAGCAGAGATTTAGCTCCTCCCCTTTAACCTCCTTGCTTGGACCCTATCAGGGAGTTCTTTTAACAGGACCCTTTTCATGGTGTGGCAACGGTCCATTTAACGTTTCGTCTGCAGGATTTTGATCCAGTATTTAGTGCTAGTAATGCTAAAAAATTACTTTATTTAGTGAAAACTGACATCCTATAGACATAATGAATATGCACAGAGAACATATCGGCTTAGAACAGGCTTGAAAATTCTGAGAAAATGGTTGGAAAAGGAAAAGAATAAACTTTTCACCTATTTTCTTATAAGGAACTAAGAAACTTTCAATCAGAAAAATACGCATATAAAGAGAATATTTCGCACCAAATAAGTCATTTATCATTCTGTTATATCTAAAGTCGCTATGGAGACTATATAGGGGCCTTTTCCTAAGTAAAAACTTTCACAAGACTTATTTTTTGAGTGGAAATAAGAGTTTTCACGCTGAAAAGATACGAGTGTGGCGCCAAAGAATCGGATTTCCGTTTGCTACACCCGTAGCAAACGGAAGACCCGTAATGACATCATGTGAATAGGTTGCATTAAGGCCCCTATATATACGAGCCGGCGCATCAAGATTAAGTTTCACCACTTTGGATCCAGCGCGTGTTTGTGTGTTTGAGAGGTTGTCTTTTCTGGCCAGTAATCGCGTTTTGGTAATTTTTCACTGTGAGCAATTATTTGCGGCACGTGGATTTGGCAAAGCTTAGCAATGTGCCAAAACTTTTTTCTGGTAACCCTACTCCGCAACAATGAAAATTTGAAAGTAAAAGTTAAGGAATTGGATCCAAAGTGGTGAAACATTAATCTTGATGCGTCGGCCTGTCTATATAGCGGCTCTAGGTTGCATGCTTGCATGACATTCAAAGGGTGGGAAGTTTAGAGCATAGTAAAAAATGAAGAAATATAGCTTTGTGCCAGGGCCATTATTTACCTTTTTTTTAGGCGGAAAGGGGTCAAAAAGGATGTGTGCTGAATATATTGAAAAGCATCAGTAAACTCAAAAAGGCACAAATTATATATTATGTCTTTAAATTGTGGGGGTCAATTGAATGCGTAATCCCCATAACGGAACTACTTTGCGCAGAAAAATAAAAAAAAATTCATGCAAAGATCTTTCTCGGATATCTCACTGTATAATATTTCTCATTGCTGGAAGGGGAAATTACGCAAGCTTGCGATTATTGCTCCTTGAAGTTTTAAACTACCGGCTTTCGGGAATTGCAATGAAAAATTGGGAGTGACTTTTTGAAATTATGAGAAACGGATAGCTTGAGTCTTTTGCCATTATGGCTCAAAATCCTGCTGTACCACTGTGCTGCAGTCTTCTCACGCCACTGAAGTTGCTCTCCACTGACAAGCACATGAAGGAGGGGGGGGGGGGTATTCACCACTTCACCACGCATGTGCAGTCGTGTTGATATACTGTTTATGTTTTGGCTGTTCATCTTACAAGCTGAATTTAGATAAAATTTGTTTTTCATTAATTGTGTTGGAAATAATTAATGGGATTAATTGACAGTGACTCTTATATGTTCTGTGAAGCATTCATTAAGAAAGAATAATAATTGGAAGTTACATGCTTAAATCTGGAGCAATTTTAATAACAAAAAAATCCCATTCCAATGGCGGATGCAAAGAGATCGCGATTTTCAGAATAAACGCATTAAGCAAACAACAGAAAAGAAAAAAAAACAGGTTATAAAAGTAAAATTGTTATAATTTACATTTTAAAGCTCCATGATAGACTTATTAATAGCAATCAACGTAATTGACGAAAAATTTAAATTAAATTATTTCAATTTTATTTTTTTGATTCTCATAGGAAACACTGTATTTCGCTTGAAAATTTAAAATTTTCAATTTTAACATAAATAAAAATACATTTTACTTATTTTCTCTTATCAAAGCAAACAAACATCAAGAATCAGAAAAATTCGATTCTGAAACCTGATGCAAAGAGATTGATTGCATCATTTAAAATGAAGGCATCAAAAGTATAAACAAAACTTATGATGTCTCTAAATTTATTGATAAATAAAATGTGAAATCTCTCTCTACAACCACTAAAACTTCAGATATATTGTTTGTCTCCAATTTTATATGAAACCCATTTATTCAGTTGCGAACTTAGGTGTACGATCCGTGTTTTATTATTTTGTTTTTTGAAAATGTAATCCTATGGAAGTTATAGTAAGCATCATAGCTCATAGTTTTGCTGCTATCTTCTCTGAAGTGAGTTGAATTATGAATTTTTTATCTTTTCAAAATTTATTACTGAAATACAGTGTAACTTCTACCCCCCCCCCCTTTTTTTTTAATTGCAATGGTTATTGTGATTCGGAAGTAGATGATTTACCCATACCTTACTGTAAAAATTTCACACGACAAAAAATATAATCAATTTATGAGAATTAATTTCTGAAAACGGATAAGTTATTAATTTTTTTCCATACTTTAATGTATGAGATAATTTGTGCCAAAGCATTACTGCTTGCTTCATTTTTGTGACACATTTTGCTTGAAAGTGATTCATAAAAAGCTATAAAAATTAATTTATGATTGGAAATAAAATGCTAAATTTATGAAGCATTTTATTTTATTATTATTTTTTTTTTTTTTTGGCATGGGGATAAATAGAAAAAATATTCTTTGGATCATGTGAAAGTTGACTTACGATTAAACAGCATAGCTGAAAAAAAAATTATGTATTTTGCATTGGATCATTACTTTCCATCGTTCTTTTTAAAGGGGAGAGGTTATCATTTGACTTAGGTTTGTTACCAAGAGAAGTCGAGAGCAGGATTCATTGATCGAGCGCTCATAACAAGTCGGTGGCGGATTTACCATGTCGCAATCGCAAGGGGCCCCAAAAGGAATCTAAAACTGCACATAAATAAGTTTACATTAGACAAAGGGGCCCTGAAAATGCATTGCAATCAGCTCCAAACATCCAAATTGCCTACTGCTACCAGTCTCTTTTCCTCTTAAAAGTAGCTTTTTTAGTTTCAAGTTCTTAAAGTCTATTTTTTCAAAATCTGGTCCTATTTTCCTGAAAAATTTCAGTGTCATTTTGAAGTTTCCCTATCTCTTTTATCAGTTTGCATTTTTTTTATTAAAAATGAATATTGTTTCGTACCTCTATTACGATAATTTTCAACTACTGCTCTGACCCGGCTCTGCCCTGTCTATCTTGAGAATAAAAGTTATGTCAAGTGATATGTGTCTCAATGTCTCGTTGCAGTATGAAAAATTAATCAATTGCCAAAAGTGTTAAATCCTCCTTTACTGGAAAATCCTAAAAGCAAAAATTGCCTGAATTTTATTTGTTCACACTCAAGAAAGAAAATTGCTACAGATATTTATGCTGCTTTTTCTTATCATTTATTTCTTTGATGTTAATTGATTTCTTTTTTCTTCTTCTGACAGTTTTGATGTTCAATTTAAAATTGATATTTCCAAACTTAAAAATGCCCATATCATTTTTCCCGGGGAAAATGTCTAACAGTAATTTGAAAATCTTCGGAAGGAAATGCTCTTAATAAGTATTTTTAGCAATCGCTCCAATGAGACCAAAATTGAGCAGTTCCAATAACTATTTCGGGTAGAAAAAGCCATTTTTGGGTCCTTAAATTGAAATTCGAAGGGATAGGTTTTTAGGTGTTTAAAAACCCCTCTACAACCCTTCCCGGGTGGCCAAATACCTCCCTGCCAAATTTGACTTTAAGGTATTGCTTTTCTGTTTCATGAAACATTTTCCCATTTCCCATTACAACCTTTAATGAGCAAACTGTAACTTTTTCATTCTTCTCTTCCTTAGTTTTTGTGCCCAAGATTGTCATCCATGCACAATTCTTGCTTGAATTTTGTGGAGCACTGGTTTGGTCGAGACCGAAAGTTACTATCAAAGAACAAATCAAATGAAGATCAAAACATTTATCACGAAAAGCAGGTGAAAGAACTGTGTGCTCTTCATGCCTTAAACAACTTATTTCAAGATAAAAATGCATTTAACAAACAAATGCTGGATGATATATGTCACAGGTAAATAATTAATAATATTTTGTGTTAAAGCTTTGCTAATTTTTTATGCTGTGTATCTCCATATCTTTCAGTGCAAATTCGGTTATACCCAGCAGTGCTGCTAGGATTTCTTTTTCAAGGGTGCCCAATAAATACTGTCGGTCCCGCTTAAACGAATGCTGTCGGTCTCAAGAAATATTATTTGGTTAAACGTTGATCTTTAACATTTGGTCTATGGAATAGTTCCGAGATATTTGATTCGTATAAGCAGAGTATTTGTTTATCCGTTACCCAGGGTTGTTTGGTTTAAACCATGGTTTAAACCACGGTTTAAACCAATCGTTTTTTTTAAAAAACCATGCGGTTTTTTTAAAAATTGTTTTTTTTTCCAAAAATGACAAAAAAAAGAAGAAAAAAAATTCTTCAAATGTTTACATTTATTTTATGCACATGTTAAAAAATGTAAAATTTAGTTTATGCAAAGTTGTAGACATAAATAATTAAGAAAAAGATTTTTTTGAAATTTATTAAACGTTTGCAAAATTTATGTTTTTTCAAATCAATATAACATTTCTCATTATGTAATATATTACATGCCAAAGAGCAGATTTAGACAAACTTTCTTCATAACACATAATTTACATGAATAATTAATATTTATAATGCATATGCATATGCACATGGATTGCATAATGCATATGTATTTCAAAATTCAAAGCAATAATTGTTCCATTGCTGATGCTGTTTCTATTTGGAAATAGCTTTAAAAAATATTCAGAGAGAAAAAATTAAGTAAGGATGTCCAAGAGTTTTCAGAAAGTAGATATAAATTGGCTCTGACCCCTGCCCAATTTTTGGCGTACATGTTTGACCCAAGATATAGCCGGAACGAACTATATGAACAAGAGAAGAAAGAAGCACTAAATTTTGCGAAATTGAAACATCCAAGCAACTCCACGCTTTCACTCGTAGTGAAATTCAGTGCAAAATCCTCACCTTTTGAGGAGAATTATTTTGATCCAAGTGTAATACAAGAAGTTACTCCATATGAGTGGTGGAAAAGTCAGCAAATTCAAATAAATGAATTCAACGATAAGGTGTTCACTGAAATTGAGCAGTTGATCTTGAACACTTGCAGATGAGGCAAAAGCCTCATGTGTGTCGAAAGAATATTTTCAACATTTGGATTCGTTCAATCAAAAATTAGAAACAAATTAGGGTTCGAAAAAGCTTCAAAGCTAGTTTTTTTATTCAAAGCTTTTAATTGATTGAAATACATGTATTTTTTTAAAATACAGTTTAGGGAAAAACTTTCTCTTGGTTTAAATTTGAATCAAAATGCTTTTAAAGCCACAGTAAATATAAATGAGACAACCTACATATAAATATTTGAAATTTCTGTAAAATATTGTTTTACAATAACACAAAACCAAACTTCACGTCACAATAAAATATGTAAATCCATTACATTATAAATTATTATTTTTTGTTAGTTAATATTTTGAACAAAAAAGCAAGTTTTAAAACTTTTGCAGAGCCATAACATATGTGCGAGCACTGAATGAATAATTTCAAGTGATAAAAATATTATTTATTCTTTTCTGAAGCTGATTTGGCAGTAAATATTTAAATACTTTTAAATATGATCGGATTGCATTTTTCAATTTCTTACAGAAGATGTTACATTTTCTGCAAGATATATTTCATGAAACAGAATTTGCTACTTATTTACTTTTTCTAAGGAGACTGTACATTTTATATTTTGAATTCCAATGCTATTTCTACTTACTTGTTTACAAGATCATAAGGTGAAACTTTTCTTTTTGAATTTGTTCAGATTATGCTTGAAAATATGCTTCCCCCCCCCCCTTATTTGATAATAATTATTATTTGTTTTGATATAATAAATTGTTTTTCTTGGATCATCACTACTTTTTTCTCAACCTGCATCATATCTGCTTCTTGAAGTATTTCCTGAGAGGTCTATGCATTTATACCAATATATTAAATGAGTTTATTTCAATCAATATTTTCCTATAAAAAGCTATTTTAATGATGTAATTATTAAATTACAATGTTTTGCTCTTATCTCCTTAAATAGTCAAGAAATGTGGTTTTATGACCGTTGAAGATTGATTGATTATTAATTACACCAAACTTTTATTACTTTCTGAAAAAAAAAAAAAAAATTTCGAAAATTATATTCAAACTAAAAAAACCCGGTTTAAACCAAAAAGACCTGGTTTAAACCAAAAAGACCTGGTTTAAACCAAAAAAACCGGTTTTTTCGTTTTTTTTTTTTTTTTTTTCAAAAAACCCGGTTTTTTTTCCAACCCTGCCGTTACCCGATTAAGCGGGGCCGACAGTATATGTATAGAGTGAAATACTGTTGATTCCAAGAAATATTATTCGATTAAGCAAGGATCTTGAACGTTGCGTCCTTGGCATGGGGAAAGATTCAGATCCGGAAGATTTTATTCATATCAGCGGGGTATTCATTCATCCGTTACCCAGTAAGCAGGGCGGACAGTGTGTCAAAAACGCTTAACAGAAAAAACGGTTAACAGGAAATGAAATAGCAGTTCAGGCAGCGTACTGTGCAATTAAATGCAAATTTTTTAACAAAACTCTTTTAACATGAAAATATACTTTGTTCGCAGTTTTGTTTTCAATGTTTGCACCATAAGCTAAAAGTATTGGGATGCTTTCAAAAACTCATTTTTCAAATTGCTTGAGCAATAAGCGACCAATTATTCTGTAACTTTTCATGAAAGTAACCTTCATTCGACTTCAACACAAAATCATGAAACTTCACATGAAAGGTATGCTTGAGTTAATATATGCTTTCCTACAAAAATTATATTATCCACGAAATTAAGGGAACAACAACAAGTTTGAAGAAACAAAAATAAAGTTTAGATCATCCTTCATCATACATAGAAGGGAATGAGCTATAAATTTCAGGAATGAGTTTATTTTTTGTGTTAAAATCATTTTATGAATTTTTATAAAAATATCTCTTATTTTCATGAAGATCCAGGTATTTCTCCCAAAAATCACCATTTCATTCCCAGATGTTAGGTTCATAACAGGCAGAGTTTTTTGTCCAACCTTGCCAAATTTTCAGAAAACTTTATAGCATACCAGGAAAGCGTTATACTGAAATCTGAAATAAAAATATTGAAAGATATTTATAAATACATTCTTAAACATAATTTAAAATCTTTATTGATTAAGCTTAAAAAATGCAACTTTGGGCATGAATTACTGCAAGAGGCGGTTGTTCATAATTTTGTTTAATATCTTGTCATGTTTTTTTTTAATTATTTTCCTCAATTTTGCTCGTTAAGGGAAGTATAAAAAATCCCTATTGTTAATTTCCAACATGTTACTCCTGTTGTTGCAAATGTTAGTAAATAAAAATTGTAAATGGGTTCAAATTAAGAATAGTGATCAGACTTAAAATAAACAATTACAAGTCTCTTTTAGGTCAACAATGTTGCATTTCATAGTTTCTTTTGTTATTTGATACTTTAATTGTCATGATACAACTTGTAGCAGCAGCTAAAAATGTATTCAAATTGCTAATTTTTTTTTCCAATTTTTCTTTCTTCCTTTTTTATTAAGTCTTTCCCCGGATAATTTGGTAAATCCACATAAAAGCATGCTGGGTCTTGGCAATTATGACGTCAACGTTCTTATGGCTGCATTACAACTAAGAGGTTATGAAGCCTTGTGGTTTGATAAGAGGAAGTAAGTGATATATCATATTAAAAGTAATCATTTTTTCAAATTATAAATCTTCTCACTACATTGTTAGTAAAACTTTAATAAATAAAGTTTTGTTCTTACTACTGTATTAACTGTAAAAGTAGGGATCCTAAAGATTTTTTTTTTCCCCTTCTTTGAGAAATAGCTTTGCTGAAGTAGAGATTTTGTGTTACAATAAGACATGACAAAAATATGCACATCAACTTTTTGCATATATCAGGGGGGTCATTCCATGTCAAGTGTCCCAAATTTCGGAAAAATCCCCACTCGACCCCCTCCGATTTTCATGAACATTTTTTTGGATGTACATATAAGACTTGCATGAAACCATACCAAATTATTGCTCTATAAGCCTTTTTAGCCAATAAAAATTATGGAAAAAAGGCCTCTTTTTCGTGTCTTGAAAAAAATGACCAAATCGTCAAGTTTGTGCTTTTATTGCTCGCGACCTAAGACGATTATCAGGCTCAAATTTGGTGATTCTGATCACTGTTTAGGGTAGAATAGCTTACTTGTGTAACAAAAGCTCTATACACTGTAGATTTTTTGCAATTTGCTGCCAAAGTTTGGTAAAAAATCGTATTTTGGTAAATTTTGATCATACGTTAACAGCTTGTATCTGCCGAGAGAATGACTTTCTGAAGCTAATTCTTTCCTCGTTTATAGCCTGATAGTTCGTCCGAAAGGTGTGCAAGTGGCATCTCGATAACTCAAATAATTGCTGAATTATACGAGTTGAAATTAAAGTTAAATTTCTTTTTTCTCAATTTTGTCTCAATTTCAAAGGGCAATATCTCAAAAGGGTCATCTTGGATTTGAATTTTCTTTACATTATTGAAAAGAACACACTTTTCTTAACTAAAAAACGTTATTTTTATTTTTGAGACAAACCAGTTTCAAGGGTTATTGCAGGTCAAAAATGTGTACGTCATTCAACGTGAAATCAAAGAAAAAAAGACGTAGACCTCAAAAGTTGATGTCAATTTGTTCTATTAAAATTTACAGGAGCTATTGTACTTATGTTCTGATAGAAAAAACCTTTTTTAGAAGTTTTTGAACTTTAGTTTTTGTGTGCGCATCCGTAAAAATTCAAGAAATGGCAAAAAAAAAAAAGTTTCGTTTTTAACAAAAATAATTATCTTCTTATCGCTGCTATAAGAGCTTGAGTCTTTTCCTATGTGTTATTTTTAAGCTCTTGAAACAGAATTTCGGATGATATGTCACTTGGCTAGGTGTCATTAATATTTTAAATTCATAAAAAGCATCGTTTCCTTTTTCAAAAAAAAAAATAAATAAATAAATAAAAATAATTAATAATTGAGATAAATAATAAATAAAACAGTTAATATGGTGTGTACGTGATAAAAAATATGTATAATAGGACTGCAGAGCCATTTTTCTAAAATGAGATAACGAAAGTTTTCGATAGAGTTGAATATTGCAATTATTTCCACCGTGTAAATAAATGATAACAATAGTAATTGAAAATATGATGAGTATTAATTCAAAATCCATTCATTATACTGCCGAGGATGTGTTTAGATATTCAGCCTATGATTGCAATTTGCCCATAAACAAAATTGATGAAAAATGGGAAAATGCTTTTTATGACCTTGAAACATTTTACAACCTTGCCAAGTGACATACCATCCAAAATTCTGTTTCAAGAGCTTAAAAATAACACATAGGATAAGACTCAAGCTCTTATAGCAGCGATAAGAAGATAATTATTTTTGTTAAAAACAAAACTTTATTTTTTGCCATTTCTTGAGTTTTTACGGTTGCGCACACAAAAACTAAAGTTCAAAAACATTTAAAAAAGGTTTTTTCTATCAGAACATAAGTACAATAGCTCCTGTAAATTTTAATAGAACAAATTGACATCAACTTTTGAGGTCTATGTCTTTTTTTCTTTGATTTCACGTTGAATGACGTACACATTTTTGACCTGTAATATCCCTTGAAACTGGTTTGTCTCAAAAATAAAAATAACGTTTTTTAGTTAAGAAAAGTGTGTTCTTTCCAATGATGTAAAGAAAATTGAAATCCAAGATGACCCTTTTGAGATATTGCCCTTTGAAATTGAGACAAAATTGAGAAAAAAGAAATTTAACTGGAATTTCAACCCGCATAATTCAGCAATTATTTGAGCTATCGAGATGCCACTTGCACACCTTTCGGACGAACTATCAGGCTATAAACGAGGATAGAATTAGCTTCAGAAAGTCATTCTCTCAGCAGATACAAGCTGATAACGAATGATCAAAATTTACCAAAATACGATTTTTTACCGACTTTGGCAGCAAATTGCAAAAAATCTACAGTGTATGGAGCCTTTGTTACACAAGTAAGCTATTCTACCCTAAACAGTGATCAGAATCACCAAATTTGAGCCTGATAATCGTCTTAGGTCGCGAGCAATCAAAGCACAAACTTGACGATTTGGTCATTTTTTTTAAGACACGAAAAAGAGGCCTTTTTTCCATAATTTTTATTGGCTAAACTATAAGGCTTATAGAGCAATAATTTGGTATGGTTTCATGCAAGTCTTATATGTACATCCAAAAAAATTTTCATCAAAATCGGAGGGGGTCGAGTGGGGACGACTCGTACACTTGACATGGAATGACCCAGGGGTAAAAGTTGCAAAAATTCTAAAGACAAAAATTTAAAAAATAATAAAGAGGTTAGTTTTTATGTAAATAAAAAAACTAAATACAAAACTTAATATACAAAAAATAAAACTTATTTTCTAACTAATATTCATGTATAACATTGTTTCTATTTTTCTAAGAAAATACTTAACGTATTTATAACATTTCTATTCCTCAGAGATCCAAGTAACATCGACTTCAGTAAGATTGTTGGCTTAATACTAAATGTGCCAAGTGAAATGAAATTTCTCCCTCTTAGACTGAACCGAAAGCATTGGATTGCAGTCAGAGAAATCAGTGGAACTTTTTATAATTTGGATTCAAAATTTGATAATCCAGTTTCAATTGGTAAAGTAAGTGCAGCCATAAATTTTATTTCATTTTATGATATTGAAAAAATGTGCAGAATTATCAAAATCTAAAGCCATTTACTAAAGAAGTTTAAAATGACTTAATAAGTTAAATTGTTTTTAATGAGAGATTCAAACATTTGGAAGAGCATTCAGGGCCGCCAAAAGCTAAGGTGGGCTCCTTGTCAGTTTTTTGTCGGACCCCCTTACCCCTATATCTTAATATATAAAAATTACGTGTCCCTGTGTTTGTGGCCAATGGACTACTCAGCTACTGAACCGATTTTAACCAAATTTTACACGCAGTTTCAGTTTGGTCCAACTTAAATGATAGGATAGTTTTTATCTCAATTTATGACTGCAATATATTTTTATTGCAAATTATGTATTTAGCTACCAGCTTTTCTGTGTTCTTGGCTAAGCCTTTTTACTAAGCCTTTTTTGACACCTCCATGGCTGAGCGACATAAAGCACACGCTCTGGCAGCTTCTGGAGCGCAGTAAACAGGCAATAATCTTTCTTATAATATATAAAAATTACGTGTCCCTGTCCCTGTGTTTGTGGCCAATGGACTCCTCAGCTACTGAACCGATTTTAACCAAATTTTGCACGCAGTTTCAGTTTGGTCCAACTTAAATGATAGGATAGTTTTTATCTCAATTTAGGACCGCAATATATTTTTTAATGCAAATTATCTATTTAGCTACCAGCTTTTCTGTATTCTTGGCTAAAATTCTTTAAACATACCCGGAATGCCACCACATAATCTGCGGTTAAAAATTGGTTCACCCATAGTTCTACGTAATTTAAATCCACCGAGATTATGCAATGGTACGCGTTTAGTTATCAAAAAAATCACCGGGAACATTATTGAGGCAATCATTTTGACTGGCAAGTTTAAAGATGAAGTAGTTCTGTTGCCACGTATTAGTCTGTGGAGTTAGCGACAAAAACAGCCGAAATATTTCACTTCCGGATACCAGTGTGAAATTTGGTACAGAGCTTAGGTACATATATAAGAACAAAAAACCGCCGGGAGACACTTGATCAGGGGTCATGAACTCCCGTTATGACGTCATCAAGATGGCCGCTTTTACAGGTAATACGTTCGTTTAATTGCTTAAAACTCCATCATAGATTAAAATATTGCAAAACTCAAATGTATCATCTGAAAGCTCTCTAAAAGAGCTATTTAGAAATATTTTATTTTTCTTTCGGAGGTCAAGGGCCCACCTGTAATGACGTCATCAAAATGGCCGCTTTTACAGGTAAATACGTTTGTTTAACTCCCCCTAAAACTCCATTATAGATTTAAATATTGCAAAACTCAACTATGTCATCTGAAAGCGCTTTAAAAGAGCTATCTAGAAAGATTTAATTTTTCTTTCTGAGGTCAAGGGCTCACCCGTGATGACGTCATCAAAATGGCCGCTTTTACAAGTAAATACGTTCGTTTAACTGCTTAAAACTCCATCATAGATTCAAATATTGCAAAACTCAAATATATCATCTGAAAGCTCTTTAAAAGAGCTATTTAGAAAGATTTAATTTTTCTTTCTGAGGTCAAGGTCCCACCTGTACTGACGTCATCAAAATGGCCGCTTTTACAGGTAAATACGTTTGTTTAACTCCCCCTAAAACTCCATCATAGATTCAAATATTGCAAAACTCAAATATATCATCTAAAAGCTCTTTAAAAGAGCTATCTAGAAAGATTTAATTTTTCTTTCTAAGGTCAAGGGCCCACCTGTGATGACGTCATGTGAGGCCATTTTGATGATGTCATTACAGGTGGGACCTTGACCTCAGAAAGAAAAATTAAATCTTTCTAAATAGCTCTTTTAAAGAGCTTTCAGATGATAGATTTGAGTTTTGCAATAATTGAATCTATGATGGAGTTTTAGGGGGAGTTAAATGAACGTATTTACCTGTAAAAGTGGCCATTTTGATGACGTCATCACAGGTGGGCCCTTAAAATTAGAAAGAAAAATTAAATCTTTCTAAATAGCTTAAGAGCTTTCAGATGATATATTTGAGTTTTGTAATATTTGAATCTATGATGGAGTTTTAGGGGGAGTTAAACGAACGTATTTACCTGTAAAAGCGGCCATTTTGATGACGTCATCACAGGTGGACCCTTAAAATTAGAAAGAAAAATTAAATCTTTCTAGGTAGCTCTTTTAAAGAGCTTTTAGATGATATATTTGAGTTCTGCAATATTTGAATCTATGATGGAGTTTTAGGGGGAGATAAACAAACGTATTTACCTGTAAAAGCGGCCATTTTGATGACGTCATCACAGGTGGGCCCTTGACCTTAGAAAGAAAAATTAAATCTTTCTAGATAGCTCTTTTAAAGAGCTTTTAGATGATGTATTTGAGTTTTGCAATATCTGAATCTATGATGGAGTTTTAGGGGGAGTTAAACAAACGTATTTACCTGTAAAAGCGGTCATATTGATGACGTCATCACAGGTGGGCCCTTGACCTTAGAAAGAAAAAATTAATCTTTCTAAATAGTTCTTTTAAAGAGTTTTCAGATGATGTATTTGAGTTTTGCAATATTTGAATCTATGATGGAGTTTTAAGCAGTTAAACGAACGTATTTACCTGCAAAAGCGACCATTTTGATGACGTCATCACAGGTGAACCCTTGACCTCAGAAAGAAAAATTATATCTTTATAAGTAGATCTTTGAAAGCGCTTTCAGATGATATAGTTGAGTTTTGAAATATTTAAATATATGACGGAGTTTTAGGGGGAGTTAAACAAACGTATTTACCTGTAAAAGCGGCCATTTTGATGACGTTATTACAGGTGGGCCCTTGACCTCAGAAAGAAAAATTATTTTTTTCTAAATAGCTCTTTTAAAAGGCTTTTAGGCAATACGTTTGAGTTTTGCAATATTTGAATCTATGATGGAGTTTTAAGGGGAGTTAAACAAACGTAGTCACCTGTAAAAGCGGCCATTTTGATGACGTCATTACAGGTGGGCTTTTGACTTTAGAAAGAAAAATTAAATCTTTTTAAATAGCTCTTTTAAAGAGCTTTCAGATGATATATTTGAGTTTTGCAATATTTGAATCTATGATGGAGTTTTAGGGGGAGTTAAACAAACGTATTTACCTGTAAAAGCGGCCATTTTGATGACGTTATTACAGGTGAGAACTCTACCTCAGAAAGAAAAATTAAATCTTTCTAAATAGCTCTTTTAAAGTGCTTTCAGATGATATATTTGAGTTTTGCAATATTTCAATCTATGATGGAGTTTTAAGCAGTTAAACGAACGTATTTACCGTAATTTCGCACGTATAGTCCGCACCATCGTATAATCCACAGACACGATATTGTGGAAAAAAAAATTCAAAAATCGTCAGATAGTCCGCACCACCGGATAGTCCGCGGACTATGCATCCGAAATTACGTTATTTTAATACGGCAATCTAGAAAAAAAAGAACTTACTTTCTAATATACCTTCAGAAATAAAACACTAAATACAAATAAAAAACAGTGCTTACTAATTAATCATATCATATATTAAACAATCACACATTGAACTACATTAATGAAAACCTTCAAAGTCCGATTCATCGGTATCAGAATTAAACAGTTCTAATATATTTTCGGGAAGAGTGTCTGAAAGTTCATTTTCAGCATCACTATCTTCACTGTCATTGATTTCCTCATTTTCACTAACAATCCCGGCTTTTATAAATCCCGATCGGATGGTTGACACTTTAACACTTTTCCAGGATTTATCGACCCATTCCGCAACTTCAGCGTATGAAGCGCGTCTCATATTTCCTCCTTTTGTGAAAGTATGTAAACCTTCAGACATCCAGTTCTCCCAGCAAGCACGTAGGTGGGACTTGAAGCTTTTGTTTACGCTAATGTCCAGAGGTTGCAAGACTTTGGTTAAACCACCTGGAATAATGCTTAGTTCAGCATCGATGTTTTTTTTTTTGGCTTCCGCCTTTACACTTTCTTTAATGTGTGCCCTCATGGAATCCATTATAAGAACTCCTTTGGAATTAAAAAAGGCACCTTCTCTCTTCTTCCAAACTTCTTGGAACCAATCGAGCATAATTTCCTCGTTGCACCAACCCTTTTCATTGCATCGTATAACAACGCTTCGAGGAAAATTTTCCTTTGGAACTGTTTTTCTCTTAAAAATTAAGAGTGGCTTACACTTCGTGCCGTCAGCACAGCAGGCGAGCATCACTGTAAAATGGGTCTTTTCTTGACCCGTTGTTGTAATGGAAACCGTTTTCACCCCACAAGTGTCGACGGTGCGATTTGGGGGGCAATCAAACGTCAGTGGTACTTCGTCCATGTTTACTATATTTTTTAGGGAATACTTCCCTTCTTCAATAATATTCCTTGTAAACTGAAGGAATTCGGTTTTTTTTTTCTTCTACGTCGTCCGGAACAGCCTGACTCACTGTTGTTCTGCTGCGTACTCGCAAATTTTTACGACGCATGAAGCGGTAAACCCAATTTATTCCTCCTTTAAAATCTGTTATCTGCATCTCTTCTGCCATGGACTTCGCTCGGAGACGGATTTTAACTGTTGAAATGGAGCGTCCGGCCTTCCTTTGGTCGAGAACCCATCTCAGTAAATTTTCCTCTAAAGCTGGCCATTTTTCTTTCCCGTGCCGATTGGATCGCTTTCTTCCCATGCTTTTTAACAAATCCTTTTGTTTGCGCCAATTCCTCACCGCTTTCTCGTCCACTTCAAAATAACGACCCGCTTCTCTATTTCCATCCTTTTCAGCTTTCTCAACTACTTTGAGTTTAAACTCGGCAGTAAAACTCCGGCGATGTTTCATCATTGAAAGACAAAATACGAAACGTGCAACGTGCTGTCCTCGTGGTAACTGGTAATGAAATGTGATCTTCGACTACGATCCCACTCACTCTGTGTTGCCAAACCCTGACTCTGTTTTTTCAATCACGCTGTTATTTTCATACTCAAGTTCGTACTCCAGGTACTTGCTACCCCTAAAAACCGAGCGGACGCATCAACTACTTTTCCCCCTACCGGCAGCTGCGCTAAAGTAGGTAGTGCGAAGTTTTTTGGGACACACTAGTTGCTCTAGTGATGAGTGAGTGGTCATATCTCGGCATCGCTTGATGCCAGCCGTGGATTTTAGGAGCTCTGCGTACTACTACTCATTCGTTATCGTTCTGCACTATGCTGTATGGTTTACTATCGAGACGATACATACGAATGTTTTCTTGGAATCTCCCCTCTTTTTTTCAACGATTTTAATCGTGAACAACCAGCGTATTATCCGCACTGGCGGATAGTCCGCAGCTTCAAAATTTCGTATTTTAAACACAGATAGTCCGCGGACTATACGTGCGAAATTACGGTACCTGTAAAAGCGGCCATTTTGATGACGTCATCACGGAATGACCTTGACCTCCGATCAAGTGTCTCCCGGCGTTTTTTTGTCCTCCTATGTGAATTTAAGCCCCACACAAAATTTCAGACTGGTATCCGGAAATGAAATATGTTTGCACTAACTCCACGGACTATATCCCAATGACACCGTCAGAATCTTCAATACCCTTCAAAAGGCTTCAGTTTCCCATTCGTTTAGCTTTCGCCATGTCCATTAATAAGTCCCAAGGACAAACAATGTCAATTTGCGTTTTAGATTTAGAAAATCCATGTTTTTCCCATGGGCAACTATATGTCGCTTGCTCCCGTGTGGGAAAACCGTCCAATCTATTTTTGTTTACAAGAGACAGATTAACAAAGAATATTGTGCACTGATTAGTGTTAAGTTAAACTGAAATTAAAAATGCTTATAATTCGAAAAATAACAAATAATATTGGTTAATTATCTACCCTACCTATATTATTAAAAAATAAAATGTTATATTAAAAAATAAAATGTTACAATAGCAATTAGGAATTTTTTAATTAACTCAATTGTTACAAGCTTGAATATAATATTTCTAAGTACTAAAATGCTACATTTTTTGTTGATTTTTTGTTTCTAGCAAACTTAGGAAATTTTTGTTCGATTGTTTTCATATTTTCACCTCAAATTCATATTTATATAAAGTTGATCTCTATAACGGTAATAAAGTTTTTCGTTTCTATTGAAACATTATAGTTTAACCCATACCTTAGCCACAGCAACGCGTGGCCGGGTCAGCTAGTAACTTATAAAACAAAGCCGGATTCTAGTTTCCGACTAGGCTCACGTGGCCTCTTGTCTGCAATTAGAACATTCTTCGGTGTCTATTTACAAGAGCAATTTTAAAAATATATGTCTCTTACAGTCATTTCATCCCGAATCTTTTTATTTTTAACAGCCTCATTCATATTTGAAATTTGTTATTGTTGGAAGCAAGGTTTAAGTATGAGTAAGTATTGGCATAAAAGTAAATAAAAGCTCATTTAGTATTGTATAATTATCCAAAATCAAGAAGTACTCATTTTAAAAGCCAGTTACATGAATCACTAACCTAGTTCAAAACTTTCTTGTCAATTAAGTTAATTTAAAAACCACGTGTGAAGGGTAAAAAACATCACACAACACTCTCAATTGTCAAGAGGACACCTGAATTCAACTGTATTCCTGCCTCATTTTAAATACAGCAGCTGTCAGCAAAGTTCTAGACTGAAAGGACAACATGACTTTTCATCGGACAAAAGGAGTAAACGATTGCAAAGAAAAAAAGGACCCCATTTACTTTAGTGATGTTCGATAAGCAATATGAAACGACAGAATACAGCAGGTTAACAAAGGCATGGAAATACCGAAGCAGAAATAAACGCTTTAGTGTAAATAAATATCATACCAAAAAAATCAAGGAGAGCAAATCTGAGCATCCACAAACCATGGTACGGCTCAACTCGAAACTTTGTGGACGCTCGCAGGTAAGGTAAATTCATTTTATCTACCAGTTTGAAGGCAGGCTACAATAAGAGGATATGTGCCTCCAGCTCGATTATTGGCTATTCCTGAATGAGGAGTCCAAAATAGGGATGAAAACGCTGTCTTAGGATCTCATGATCAAGCTGTGGGTGTATTTGCTTCAGTTCTGCCTATAGCCTTGGCTTATGTGCGGTTAAGTCATTGCATCTTACCTTTGTGTCCCATAAAATTAATAAGTATCATAGCAATATGTAAATGTACATATATTTTCTTTAAATGGATATAAAGAAATCTTGTGGTGCCCACATCAGCTATTTTATCATCTATGCTACAGAAACTATCAATAAAAGCAAGCTTAAGGAAAACTCAAATTAGCTGTGTCAGTAAAGCTTCTGTTTTACAGAAATTCCTTACTTTAATTTATGTTAAAAGATTGGTCATTATTGAGTTCAGATCCACAATTATCATCTATCTCTATTTGCTTTAGGAATTTTGTTCAGAAATGGAAGTATTAGATGATATTTTTTCACTTTGCTTTGTTTTTATATATTATTTTGTTTAGAAAGAATTGTTCTATATTATTTTTTCTCCTTTGCAGACAAATGATCTTGTTAGTTATTTGAGAGAACAAATTCAAGGGAAAGATCGAGAAATATTTCTTGTTGTTTCACAAGAGTTAGACAGAAATTCTCTTTGGAAAAAAGAAGTGAGGAAAAATGATGCTTATAGTATTCCTCCTACAAATTCTACAAATAACCGCCAATCTATTAACAGTACTGTTGCTGTTATTCATTTAAACTCTGAAAGTGACAGAAATGTTTTTTCACTTGTCGATTCATATAAAAATAGTGAACATGTTGGTTAAAATGAAGTAACATTTATCTAATCTAAATATTTTTACTGTCCTAACCATTTGCATCTAATGTCAGTAATTATAATTAAAAAATATTAAAACTAAAGTTTACTGCAAAAAATAGATTATCAGTTGTTTAGTAAAAGAATAATAGTAAGTTTATGAACATCAACATGCCGTTATGTATGCAACTATTTTCTCCGTCCTTGTAAAATGTTGTTAATTGAAACATGATGTCTGCGAGTTATTGAAGCCATTAAGAAATGAATAGATTTTTTACAATTTTTGCTCAGGCACAATGTTTTTGGTGACTTTTTTTTTTACTGTCCAACTTTTCTAAAGATTTGGACATCTCTTTTGTTTTTCTTTAAGTAATTGATTTGCAGTATAAACTTGTAATTAGAGTTTTTTTTTCTGGAGAACATATTGAAATTATAATTAGTAAAAATTATTTCAAGGCATTGTAAGAATTGTGCTTATTTTATGATAGTCATTAATCAACATTTGTCATTTAGGATTCAAAATTTGTTTTGATAAACCAATAATAAGTTTATTCTTTTAAGTTTTACTCTGAATAATAATGAAAATCACTTAGTTTTGACATTTAACTTAACTGCAAACATCATGTAAAATTTTAATTCAAGGTATTATTGCACCTTTTCAAGTTACAGTTTAAAAGCTGCAATATTATGTTATGTATATAAAATTTTGTGTGAAGGACTTTTGTATAGTTTATATATTTGTGTTGTTTTGCTGTTTGATTTAAATGAAAGTATATTAATAAATGATGTATAACAATCATATAATTAAATATTTTCCAAGTTTCTCTTTTTTAATTGAAATGTAAACAAGCTTACTAGTCTATTTCTTTTACAGTATTTTGTACATTCAAAGTTAAATAAATAATTTTAATATGATTTGTGTATTATTTTTTTTGTAAAAAAAAGAGATCATAATAACTTTAATAAACAAAAACCCACACGCAAAATTAAAACTCTTTCAAAAATTGCATTAAGTTAAAGATTAATGAAAAGCAAAATAACTTCTTTTGCATAAGAGCAGAGAATTTTTAAAATATCTTTAACAATTAACAGATTTTTATTGATAATTTTATAAACTAATTTGTCATTAAAAAGTTAATTTTAAAAGTGCTTTTAAAATTTTAGCCCCAGTTTGTTCTTTTCTTTTATCATTAACAGCAATGAGGACCATATTTACCTTTGTTTTGTTCCATACTTTGCATTTAACTAGCTGCTCTGATAACAGCATACTGTTCTGTTTATTTCTGCCTTTGTCCCATGTAAAAATATACAGGGGTTGTCTTTCGAAGTTACTGCATAAAGGATTTTTTTTTTTCCAGGAAACATAAAAGCTCTTGTATTTATCTTTACTATATTCTTCAAAACTACCGATTAAAATTTGGCATAATCTTTCTGCATGTAAGCTAAACAAAACTTTCCTTATTGAGTCTTTCTTTCCAATATGGGGACTAATATAACAGATTTCTGGTCACAGTGCTTGATTCGTTTGAGTCCCCCTTTATTTCATTTTATTACAATAAAGGACACTAAAAGGATTGCATATTTTGTCTTTTAAACATAAGTGTAACTGCTCCAGAAGTATGCAAGCTGAGGCTTTCATACAGTGTATTAAATTAAATTAATTGGAAGCTAGCCATCTTGTCTAGTGGTCAGAGAAGTCTGACCGGATGGGTAGGTCTCTGGTTCGAATCCCGGCTCGGACATGGTTGTACTTTCTTTCTGCTGTCCTTTCTTGGTCACTTACAACTTACGTAATTTTATAAAGCTCCAAAGTTTTCTGCGTAAACTCACTACATCAGATGAGAACGGTTTAATAATTAGTTCAGTTGAGTTGCGCTGGCTTTGGTGGGAAACTTGTAGCAAAGATGTGTCAAAAACAGAGTCATTCTATGTCAAGAGACCTTGTCATCCACCCTACCGTCTCCGATTTGAATCAAATTTTATACAGATTCAGAGGTGCCTTTGAAACTAATCTATACCAATTTTTAGGTTCCAAGACCCAAATTTGGTAGAGCTAGAATCAATAAAATAAAGAGCTCCAAAATGGCGGATCAGCTTTGTGAAATAAACTGTTATGTTTAGGTTAAACCAGGATTGGTGGCCATTTTAGACCCCCCCCCCCTTTTTAGCCTACTTTCCCGTTAAAAATAAAAGAAAGACGAAAAAAGTATTAAAAGTAGCTTAATGCATCTAAAAAATATCGCCAAGTCCAAAAAATATCGCCAAGTTAAAAAATATCGCCAAGTCAAAAAAAATTTCGCCAAGTGAAAAAAATAAAAAGGTAAAATGAATATCGAAAAATTAAAAATTTGAAAGTAGGGTATTGAGATGGGGAATTTGTGTGTCGGTCGGTCGGTCGGTCGGTCGGTCGGTCTGTCTGTCCCCCCCTAATAACTTTTGAATGAACAGTCCGATTTGGACAAACTTTTTTTTGTTGGAAAGATCTCGGCGAGTACAGCTCATTCCCATATTTGATTTTTTGATTTGAACAATTTTTGGTTCAAATTTGAGCCGTTCAAACAACCGGTCCCGCGATACTAACTTTTTAATGAACAGTCCGATTTGAACAAATTTTTTTTTGTTGGAAAGAACTTTTCAAGGATACTTCATTCCCGTATTTACATTTCCGATTTGAACAATTTTTCGTTCAACATTGAACCGCTCAAGCAAGCTGTCACCCCTAATAACTTTTGAGTAAACAGTCCGAAAAAAAATGACTGACTGTGCAGACGATTTTTTGTTTATTTATTCATTTGTTTTATTGAATTTATTATTATTATTATTATTATTTTTGGCAGACGATTTTTTTTGTAACAAAAATGTTTCATTCACGAGGGCATTTTATTCTTTATTTACTATTTAACAACTGGCAACGGATTAAAAGTGAAATTCGAGACATTTTATCAACGGACGAGTTTTTTTTTCTTTTTTTTTTCTTTCTTTGATAAAATGTGTTTTGATGTACTTTGTACTTTTAATTTTTTTTTGAAAACAATTGAGGAATTTTTCTAGGGAAGAACTGTAACAGTTACATTCTTTAAAAGGTGCGACAAAACTTTATTTATTCATTTATTTACTTTTTATGTGTCTATTTCATCTGATGAGAGGGGTATATTTTGCTTTTAGAAATCAGCTTCAAGTGCTAAAAAGGTATGTTTGACATAATTTTTAGTCTTAGATAATCAAGAGAATAATGATCAGATGCTAGAATGCCGATGTCGATGTACGGGAAAGTAGGCTCGTTTAGTTCTTGACAGAACTTCTTGTTTTACTTTCTTTTAGAGGCATTCTAGGTGTTCGCTTTTTGTGCCTTTGAAGTTGAAATCTGCATAGGTTGTAAAGCAGTAAGTAACCGCTCCCTACCAGTTTTTGTTGTCTCTCTTTGCTCTATAACAGGATTTTTGCCTCCAGCTCGTCTAATTCCTATTCCATGTTGATGAGTGCACAATTAGCACGAAACTGCAGTCCATGGATGGACTGCAGTTACCACCGGGTCACGTGACATTGAATGACTATATGATGTTTATATTTTTGGAGCAATTTGACACATCTTTGCAACCTGTTTCTCGCCAAAGCCAGCGCGACTCAGTTTAACTAATAGCGAACTGTTCTTACCTGATGTGGTGTGTTTGCGTAGAAAAAATTTTGGCTTTTATGAAATGACGTAAGTCTGGCGCTCTTTGACTAAGTTTATTAAGCTGTAGAAATCAATAACAAAAAGTCAGCTGAGAAATATCAATTACTGTAACATAAAACTAACTAATCTATTTTGAAAGAAATGATCATCATTAAATTACTTCATATAGACAGCTGCAGATAACTACAATGAATACCAAGTAGAGTGATTTTTTTTCTCTATTTTGCTTTTATTTTTCTCCCCCCCCCCCCCACTCCTTTTTTTTTTCTTTTTAAATGTGTGTGTTTGTGGTAGTTGTGAAATTATGGTCTTTGTTTCACTGTGCCACGCGCTCTAATATGTGCTCTTTTCCTTTACATAATAAAAAAAATCATTTACAGTTTGTTCTTCAAAATGTTTGAATAATTAAAATTAAATCTTTTACATACATGATTTATTTTACATATTTGCATCATACAAAAGCAAATTGTTTTGAATAAATAAATAACTATATTGTACATCATTTTTCAAACAATATGACTTTGCATAAAAATATAATGAGTTTAAAAATCATATACACAAAAATCATTTTCAACTTCATGTATTAATATAGCAATCTTCAAATGAAAAAAAAGCTTTTTTCACTGACCTGATAACTGCTATTGTAATTAAGTAAGAACAAATAAATAAATATATAGGTCATGGGTGCAAGTTCGGCCATGCTTCCAAGACGGAAAATATTTGAGACCCCCCCCCCCATGCGTGCTCAAGGGGGGAAAAAAATACTCTTTGATTTTACTGTGTCAAAACTGGGGGTTTAGTACTCACTTTATTTTTAGTAGTAGGATCATAGTTTTAAGTATATTCAAGCAAAAATGGGGGGGGGGGGGGATTTTCGAAATTTAAATTCTGAAAACCTCATTTTAGACGATCTTTGGTGATATCAGAAAAAGGCAGGGACGTCATTTCAAGTTTTTCCGGGGGGGGGGGGGGGGCAAAGGGTAAAAACACAATACAATTTCACCAGAAAACAACAAAAACCACGCCCACTCATATGTAAATACATTTGATTTCTCAAAGTCAGGGGGGGGCAAATGACCCCCCTGCCCCTCTAAAAGACGGGACTGGAATAAGGTGTGGCTTATCTAAAGATTTGGCAAATGTAGGCACTCTTCCCGCGCAGTTTTTTAAAATTGAAATTTTAGACGATCTCCGATAATGTTAGGAAAGGAAGGTTCTGAAGTAGTAACCTCGGAAGTTTTTCTAGATCACAGCTGTACTAACAAAATTATAGTACATATTTGATAACTTCAGGGGAATGGAGTGTTCGGGGACTTTCCCACTCCTTAAAATTGCAGTTTTAAAAATAGTTTTAAACTTTTTAGTTCTGTTATGAGAGGAGATTCGAAGGCACTCGCCCAAATTTTTTTCGAAAATGTCTTAAAAAGCGATTGCAGGATATATCTGGTAACGTTAGGGAGAGGAATGAGGCTCAGAAACGTATCCTCATGGATTGAAAAAAGGTCCAAAATCAAAATATATTAGTTTTCGATAATATTAGAGTGAGGGTTTTATTTCTTTTTTTTAGGGATCAGATTCTCAAAATTTGCTCAAATGTAATTGAAAAAGCACAAAATTAAGAATGATAGAAAAGAATGAATGCAAAGGGTTGATTTAAATATTATACACTCAAATATGACATTTAACTTCCTATGATCACCAAAATTTTGGTTAAAAAATTATGAAAAAAAGTTATGAGTTTTGGTAACTCACATTTCCCGACTAATGCATAATTTTACTGCCTAAATTTCTAAATTTCGATTGCAATCTGAAATATCTGTGATAAATTTTTAGGGGGGGGATATTTATGCTCCAGCTAAACTCAACTCAGATGCAGCTGCATTGAAATTCCCGAAGGGGCGTGGCAAAATGACTATCGTGCAAGTCTTCTGTTGTGGAATATGAAACATAAGATAAGTGAAAAATAATGGCAGGCACAAAATTAGAGATATTCATGTGGTAGAATCACACAGAAAACCAAAGTGGGAGACCGTTACTCAGGTGGATGCAATTTGATTTAGAAATGCGTAAAAAATCGAGACTGACGGGTAAAGGCGTGAAAATCAACCCAAATGTTGACTTTACGCCAAACTTGTAAACATTGACAAGTTTAAGGGTGTCTTAGGGAAATCCGATTTTATGTTTCGTTTATTTTTATGTCTTTGGAAAAAAACTGAAGGAATGAGATCGGTTTTTTTTTCCGTCCCGATATCAGTCTCGGTGATTTCGTCAAGACGGAAATCCGTCCTGAGACGGAAGGTCTTGCACCCATGATATAGGTGAAGATAATGTGCAATATTTAAATAAGTACCTTTATATATAAAAAAAATATCAATACCAGGTCTGTATGCCTAATAATTATCTTGTCATGACTTAAAATGTTAGCATAAAATTTGTTTTGCATAAACTTAACCTTTTTTAAACAACAATTATTATTATCAATGTACAGTTCATAAAATTTTCGATTGTTACAGTAGTTCTGAGCTGGGAAAGATGGGAGGGAGTGGTACCCCCGACTAAAACAAAACTTGATACACGAAAATAAGTAATACAATGAAATGTTACTGTGTTTTATTGGTATAACAATACTTTTGAAATGCAGGGAGCATTTTTTAATGAAAGGTAAAAAATGTTTTTATCCACAAATTAACTTTTTTTTTCTAATTCATGAAATAAGATTTAAAAAATAATCATCTGGAAAAACTTCCAAATGAGTAAAAAATAAAAAATACTCTAAAAAGGAGTTGATTAAAAACTCTTAAAGGAGTTGTTAAAAAAACCTGAAAAATGTATTATATTGAATACTATAATCTGTTCTTTTTGAAGTAATACCACAAAATTAAATGCATAAACCTAGATAATACTATCAGTATATTACTACTATGTATGAAAGCCTTTTTTGACTAGGTTTATTATTCTAGTTATAACTATTGAAATGAAAATTGAAAATAACTTTTTAAAAAATACTAAAACTATCACACCCATAACTTATTTTATTTTTAGTTAATATACAAAATCTTTAGGATCTTCATTTGCAAATATATCTATATCTTTGGCAGTGGTTAACTTTGTACAGTGTTTAGTTTCTCCTTTCTTTTAGAAATTCAACAGTACCCATTTTACTCCTTTCAATAATTTCCATATCATGAAATTGGTCAGAAAATTGAAACTTCCAAATTTTTTGATGTTCCAAGTAAAAAATATATGCAGTCATTGGATACTCAGTCTCATTGTTTATTAGACTACATACATAGCATAATCCTTTGAAAAATTTCAACTTGGCTTTTTTTTTTTCATAACTTTTCATTTTTATCGATCAAAAAACAATACGCTCAACACAACTAATTTTGAAAGTATCAAAACTAGGGGAAACGGTATAGTTATTGCCCCCCATATAGTTATTGGCCATTTTTTAATGCTAAAAAAAACAAGCATCCTTTTGGTTAAAAGATGGTTTAAAAACATATGTGAAGGTAGCATGCTTAATAAGTGTAAAAAATATATGAACGAATTTGCACTAGGTGATTTAAGTCATTTTGTGATTTCTTGGAGCCCTAACAAAAACAAGTCGTTTTCTTAAGAAAACGTTAAGACTAGATTTTTTTAATGAGACATTTTAAAAGAACTCGGATGTATTTACAGCTTTTAAAATACTATGAGATTTATAGCTCTGATGCCTAATAAGTGAATTTGAGGTGTAATATAAGAATATATTCTTAAAAATTAAAATTTTGTTGTGGCCAATAACTCTCACAATATTTTCAGGAAATTATAGTAATTGCCCCTATGATGGAGAATGCTACTGATAACTCTAAATGTTTAGCAACAGAAAAACTAGATGAAGAGTTTAATGTATGAAATAAGCTCATGTCCCTTAACTGACTTCCAAAAACTTTTTGGAAGCGAAATGATGAACAAGATAAAAGCACCAAATATCAGGCGACAGTTTCAAATAATGTATGACCGTCATACAAAGTTTGGTGCTTTTTTTTTTTTTTTTTCAGAATGATCTTTCTCAAAACAACTCTACCAATATTGAAATACTGACTGCAGGTATTACAACAACAAATGAAAATCAGAACAGTGAAGATTGTGTGACAGCAGCAACAATTGGTATAACTCCTCTAAATTTGTGTATGCCATCTACTTCAAAAGAAAGCACTCATTGTAGAAAATTTCCAATCATTACCAACAAAATTCGTCAAAAAATGAAAGAAAATGTATTAGTAAGATAGAAAGAAAACATTCTTTATAATTTCTGAGAGTTTTGGAGCAGCTATTAAAATTAAAAAGAACAAGAAAATCAGCAAAAAGAGTGTGAAAGAAAAAGGAATGGAAAAGCAGCCGTACAGAAAGAAATTGCTTTTATGAAGACAAAACCAAGTAAGGAGAAGTCAAAAAATAGAAAAGAAAAAGATTGAGAAATATATTCAATGCCATTATGTTATAATATACTTAATGAATGGAAAATATATTCAATTAATGGTATAATACCTTCATATAATAGTATAATATTCATAGAATGACGTAATATTATATATGAAGTATATTCATGTAAAGGTATAATATATTCATATATATGAATAATCCAGTATAACATTTAATTTTTTACATGGCCAATAACTGTATGGTTTCATGGCCAATAACTATGACAAGGTGGCCAATTACTATCAATTTGACTTTTTTCTTTTTGCGTTGACTTTTTTATAATAATATATTTGAAAAAGTATTTGCAGACAGTATGAGTAGTAAAATAGATTAATATAGTATCAGTAAAATAGATTAATATAGTATCACATGAAGTGTTTTTTATTAATGCAGAAATATTTCATTTATTTTTAATTCAAGCATACAAATACAATGTCGCTTAAGTGGCCAATAGCTATACTGTTTCCCCTATATTGTCATTTTGACAATTATATGGTTCTTACCAATTTTAATGCTTCACTAAAGCTTTAAAAAATCTGGTATGGACCCCACATTACTTCCTTTTACGTGTTAATTTCTTAGCAGTTGCCTTTAGTGTTAAAAAAAGTGCTTGGAGTGAACAAGGTAACAATTCAAATATTTACTCCCCTAATCTGCCACGAAACAATGCAAAAAATATTTTACAATGGTTAATTTTCTAAATATTGCTGATTTTAATATCATTAAGTGAATTTTCGCAAAATATCGCCAATAGCGCCAAGTTGAACCCAAATTCAAAAAATAAGTTTTTCGCCAAATTTGTCGCCAACTTGGCGATATGTCACCAAGTTGGCGTCAAACACTTGGCGACCAAAAGCTTGGCGACATATCGCCAAGTGGTCGCGCCAATTCATATCACTTGAGTCTGCATTGAAATTAACACTGATTTACCCCAAAAGAGGGGTAAAACACCCCCTTGGGAACATTCAAATACAACCACAAGGGGAGGTGCACAACTAGACCATCCTCAGAGCCTACATACCAAGCTAGAAGCTTCTACGGCTTATGCGACACACATACATCTGCACATACAGACGTCACGAGAAAACTCGTTGTAATTAACACAGATGTGGTTGAAAAGGATTTTTTGGCTGCTTATATGTTGGTAGGTACATATGCACGTGCTGACAGGTCGAAAATACTACTGAACATTCATTCGGGGGTGAGCAAAATCGAAATTTAGACTCAAACTTGAGTGATTTTTTTTTGCGATCACAATATTTCCTTTACTACGTAAAAAGAAGTAAAAAATAACCAGGGTGTCCTAGTTAAATTTTTCAGAACTTCTAGGAGGGGTAGTGGCAGCATGCATCCTAACAATTCGAAATCATTTAGCAATAAGGGGTTGGGAATACTTTTCCACGTTGAGGTGAAATTCGAGATATGCCGGGAGTATTTTGGTCTGTTCAGAGTTCCTTGCCCTGAAGAAATGAGGCATGCTTTGTAGCTGGTGAAATACTTTGACTTATATACCTTTTGCTTTTATACATGTATTAGTAAAAATATTTTTCTCCTAGGGTCTCTTTTTTTTTATAGTGCTTCTCTGTACATCACCTTTTTTTTTTTTTTTTTTGACCCCTTATTTGCTTTGATTTCGAGTTATCAGGATGCACCCTGTCCTTTCTAGACAAGTCTCTCTTTCCTAATGGGCACCCAGGGCCATGCAGTCGATAGGGGCCCCCCAGTTCCATACATAGACTTATTATCTAAACATAAAAAAGAAGAGGCAAACCGGAGAGATGTATTTAAATTGTCATTTAGTGTGACTAAAGAAATAAAAAATCTGGAACCTTGGTTATGTATTTACTTTCTCTATTTTAACAAAGTTGCAGCTCTGTCAAGGTCATGGGGGGGGGGGGGGCATGACTTTGATGTGCCTTAGGCCTCTAATAGGTTAAAGAACGCCCTGCTACTAGAAGTTCTGAAACAATTAACAGGGTCACACTGTATCTTTCATTTTTATTGATGATAAACTGCTTTTTTCATGATTGTTGATGAATTATTAATGACAGATTTTATGGGGTTTTGATGTGAAAGGAAATTTTTTCACTTTTATATAACACATTCTATCAAGCAAAGTAGTTTAGTTTACTTTAGCTGCCCAAAGGACACTGATATTGATTTTTAATGCACACAATAATAATTATATGACGGCACAATAATAACTAATGACGGGCCTGGAAATTAAGTACTTAATAGTCTACACTTGTAATTGACCTAAAAAAAATCATGAAATTAACAAATCCTAAATATTATTTCAGATTAATATACTATAGACAAAAAAGCAATTAGGAAAACATATTCAACCTAAAAGTCATTCAAACTTAGTTAATCTTAGAGGGAAACATACCATGTTTTAACTTTCAAATAAATTTTAAGAAAAAATATTTTTATTAATATGTTCAAAAAAATTAGTACTAATTAGCATTCTGTATGTTCTTGACTAAATAATTTAAAGAAAGTTAGTTAAGTGGAAGAATTAAAAATAATTATTAAGTTATGAATGACGAAAAAACTTTCAGATCAACAATTCAGATCTTAGTAAATAAAAATGTTTTTATAATACACAAATTCTTACATTTACAAAGAAGTCAGATCGCTACAAAACAAATCACAACAACAAAAAACAAAAAATTACAGCTAGGTAAATAATTACAAAAACTGAAGAATTTTCAAGAAAAGGGGGGGGGGGAATTCTAGGAGGAGAGAGAATTTAACTCTCAATATTTTAAAAATGGATTGTGAGGTTATATTTAAGTTGATAGAAAATGAACACAGGTTTGTCATAACAAGCAAATTACCTAAAAATGTTTTTACTTTATTTGCCACTTATTTATATATTTACTTTTAAAGGGTTTTAAGAGTCATACATGTATTTATTGTTACCCTAACCCAATAAAAAGGAGAAGCAGCCCTGTGCAAAGCAAGAAATGTTTTCCAAAATGTTATAAGTGAGGAATTAAATCAACAGCTGAGAGCTTTTTATAAAATGATGATGGTTAGCATGTGAAGGATACTTCACACAATAAGTATAAAATAAATTGTTAAACTTCAATCACAAAGAAGTAAAAATCCTTTTTTTTTTTTTTTTGAAAAGCTGCCGGCATGAATTTAAGTCATTGGAAATTGCATATCATGTTTAAGATTTCAATTTTTTTTGCATTATGCAAACATTTTAATTTTTTTGGAAAGTTGAAAGTTGTGTGAGCATGTGTTACCATAAATCTACTCATTTTCAAATTTCAATATTTATATTTGCTGTTGATTTCAGTTTTAAAATTGTTGGTAATTTTCAATCTACTTAGTTTATTTATTTTACTTTGCATTTAGAAGTCATTTCACAGTATTTAATAACATGCTGAAACATATATACAACAGTGCTTCTTTTAAATATAATTTTTGATTTGCACAAAACTCAGCTTATTTTTCAAATACTTTCAGGCCTGATTTTGAAAAAGATTTTCATTTTATTTTAACTGTTATTTGTAAAATTGACCTTGTTATAGGGGCACATTTTGTGTTTGGTTATAATAAAAAAATTTTAATTGACTTTCAGCCTTGTTATTTTGGAAGGTGGGGGGAGAGGTCGATTGCCCCTCCCCCTGACTTTGGGAAATCAATGTATTTACATGTTAAGGGCTGTGGTTTTTTCTGTGCTTTGGTGTAATTTATATTATATAAAGTGCACACCCTTTGACTCTACCCGGAAAAGTTTGAAATGATGGCATGGATAATTTTAGTCATTATTAAAGACTGCCTTGTAAAATATGCATAAAAATTTTGGAGTTTAAAGTAATGTGAAAGTACACACACTAAAATGAATTTTAATGTTATGTCATATACATTTGTAATATATTTTTAAAGGTAATGTTTATGATCATGTTATACAGCGCATCCTTACGGTAAGTGCAATTGATGACTGTGTTGGCAATGTTCAAAAGTAAGAATGAATCAAATAAGCAACTGTAATTTTTTATGACAGTAATAATTTCACGGTATAAATATAATTTTATCGAAATGGTTTCGTAAAACAAAAAGAAACAAAAATACTTTCTTAAATAAAAATTAGCTATATATATATATATATATATATATATATATATTTATTTTATTTTATTTTTTTTTTTTCAATTTTTGTTTTTCTCAAGTCCTGCAGCCCTGACTCCTACCTAAATTGCATGATCAAAGCTAGATATTAGCATCCTTATTATTAAAATACTTTAAAGAGTTGACAGTTAAAGTAAAAAATATACACAGTTCTCTTAAATTCCCTAATAAGTACAACATTTGACAACTTAGTTTTGCATATTGAAGTATAATGATTATACATATATCCTAGTGACAGAATAAAACCAATCAAATCAAAAAAAGAGGGAGTGTAAATTTTTTTGAAACGGACACTACTAAACAAAATACTGTTATAAACAGGGAAAAAATAAGCATATTGTTTTAGCAAGCCCCAATATGTTTCAAAACTTACATAATACATGAAACGAAATTTGAATAATACAAAAGGATGTTTTTTAAAGATACATAAAATCTCTGGAAAAAAAATTATTGTTTATACAAAAATAAGAGTGGTTAAGCACAATGTTCTTGAAGTAAAACAGTTTTATTTTTAAGAAAAAAGCACTAAACACTCTGAGCAATACTGAAATTTAATTTGATTGTCTCGCAAGCAAAAATCATAGTTAAAATTTATTTGAAAAAGTAAATCCATTTGAATGCTGAACTACTTTGCATCTGTAATTGCGCATATATTGATGCATCCAGCAGAAAGTAGAAGAATCTTTTTTCAACCAATATTATCTTGGTTAGTTGTCTTGGGATGGTTATAGCATTGTTTAGATTATTTAAAAGATCTGTACAGCATTCAAAAGAACAAAATAGCATGAAAAATTTCATTTCTTTAAATTAGTTTTTAAAATTAATATGATAAAATTTATTTTAAAAGAATTGACCAGCTACAAATGAAAATCTGCATTCAACTGATATACTTCCATCATGATAAAAGTCCCTCAGCACTGACTTTATTATATAAAATACTGAATACATAAAGGTAGCAAACCTTTTTTGTAGGAATCAAATGCAAAGCAAAATGATCCAATTTTTTTCTGAAAAGCAACATTTTTTTAAAGACTTCACAAACCCTTTCTTCAGTGCTTGACTCAACTAGTCAAAGTTGAAGTAACTCTTATGGTTTCCAGCCATTTGATACCAGAACTGAAGAAAAGGCTTCTAAAGACAAATAAGTTGGTTTCCAGATTAAAAAAATCTTGTGCAATTTCTCAAACTTTTTTCTTGGATTCAATGAAGACACATATACAGCAAAATAACTCTCTTTGTCTGTTCTGTTTTTAACCATTCATAGACAAAGTTAGCAAAATTTCATTCCATTTCTCTCTCAAATAATGGAACTACACAGTAACTTAAAAGTGTGACTAGAAGAATGAATTTTTATCATAAAATCATTAATGATGAAAGATTTCATAAACTTCAAAAATACAAAATATAAGAAAAATAACAAAATTCATAAATATGATTCCAATTTTATAACAAATACTCCATTAGAAAATAATCTGCATTTCCAACCTTGAATTTCATTAATTCACTGCCAAACTTAATCACAGATTTTTTACATGACAAATATACAAAAACTGAATACATTTTGATTGATCAAAGTAATTTCACATAAGTAATTTATCCATTATAAATGATAAATGTAATATTTATATGCAGCAATACGCACAATTTACACATGGTGGAATATATGCTAAATACATAGCAATTACATGCACAAACTGGAATGTCAATTTATATCACAAACCAGTGTAGTGAGGAACTGTTTGTTGGTCTGGGTCCAATGCAGAGTTGTCCATCGGACGTGATCGGTTATTACGGATTTTTTTCTGAACATTCATTTGATCTCTATAAGATAAATTGAAAAACTATGTGTAGATTTCACAAAAGAAACTATTTCCAAATATTTGAAATAAAATGCACCTTAATTCTAAAACCACCTGCCCACTTTTGATGCATGGTGTTTAGAGAGAGAGAATATTTTTCATCCTCTCTTTCACTAAATGTCATATAAAAGTAAAGGAGGAAGTCTTATAATTTTGGCATTTTAATGCTTTTACTGGAACATCAATTGCAGTACTTGATTTGTGTAGTTTGACTACATTAGTATTCTTGATTATAAACATATACGTGTTATTATGAAGGTACTATATTTAAAAATTTTACACAACTTAAAAGGCAGTGGAATTCAGTAACATTTTATTAACTTTTTTCACTTTAGTTATTTAGCATTTAAAAGGGAAATCTTTTAATTCAAATTCAAAGAAAAGAAACATATTTACCCAAAGAATGGAAGCAGAGAAATAAATGTTTCTTTATCAGGACTATTTGATATATCAGAACTAGTTTGAAGCAACCAGTTTAAAACACAGCGCAAATAATGTTGTAAACGTCTTCTTCGCTGTTCTACTACTTTGGCGTCCTGAAAAATACAATTTTGGTTCTTATAATTTAACTGATTTTTTTCAAAAATTATGACACAAATTTAAATTAAAATCAGTTGCATAACATCTCATGGGGGACAAGGCCTGCTGAGCCTATTACAGTTTTTGTGACCTAAAGCAGAGGTTCCTGCTAGATTGTCAGCCAAACACGGAGCTCCAGGGTTTAGTTTCCGAGCACACCTAGTACTTATTTTATTGACCCACTGAAGAGATGAAAGGCTGAGTCGATTGTGCCCGACCCGGGAATCAAACCAGAGTCTGCAGGGTAGGGCACAAAACACTCCTACAAAGCTAGTGGGCTTCTAATGTACAATTGTAATAAAAATGGTTTTAATTTAGCACAGAACTTTCGTTCTGAGAAGAAAAAGAGGAATACTGAAATTCAAACAAAACAAACAGAAATAAAATAATAAAAATCATGTGGCATACCTTTTTGCCTATCGTTTTTTTAGGTGGGAAGTCAAAAGTATTCACAATAGGGTCTTTTTTCTTCAACTGTTTATGAAGAGCATAGAACTGAGCATATCTGCGATACACATTCCATTCATCATCCCTTATTCGAATGTAAACCTGAGAAAAAAAGTGCAAAAGCAAATTTAACACAAATAAATACACACATAAAATAGACCTCAGAATATTTCCTGTGTCCATAAGAAAAAAGGATCTTTACTTGTAAATTTTAAGATTAAAAATGCTAGCACCATAAACTGATATCCTAAAAATAGAGCAATTAAAGTACATGTATGTAAATACCTCAACGTAATTAATATACTCATACCAACATCATATTTACTAGTTCGAAAATATCTTATTTAGAGCAGAATAAGCTTCATTTGTTGCAATTGCTTACAGAAATCTGCAGAGTTAAATCTGAAGAATTGAAGAGTTTGGGAGATGAAGAGATTATGTGACACAACGGAAATTGCCAGAAATTAAAGTTCAAAGTTTTATTGTTGCAGTTTTTTTGTTTTCTGGTTTATCGTTAAGTGAGCGTGAAGTTGGTCTAATGACATCTACTTTTTGATGTACCAAGTTTTATTTGCAAACAGGTATCCATTGCTTACCATTCATTGTCCAGAGTGTATATTCAAAAAATGTAACATAGCTCCTTCATCCTTCAAGTCTTTAAATTATTAAGATAGTTTAAAGATTTTTAGCTTCAACTTTAAAATATCAGCAATTTTTGCACAGAAAGCTGCAGAATATGTATAGAAAACTTACACGCTTTGACTACCTGTCGTCACAGAGCGGGTGATATATGCTTGCTTACACAGCTCGATCACAGATGAGTTAGGCAGGCAAACATCCAGTTTACAGGCGGAAATGGATGAAATTATTGGTTTTTAGGGATGCCAGCTTTTGCATATGTGTGTAAGTCTCTAAAATAGTGGTTCCCAACCTGGGGGTCATCACCCCCAAGGGGGCGATTTGGCTCCTCAGTGGGGCGGTAAATCCTTGAGGGGCAATAGGGGCGATGATTTTTTAAAAGAGAAAACAGTAGCAATAAAAGTGTAGTGAAAATTGAAATTGTAAACATGTACGAAACTAGTTGTTCAGCGTTTGGACAATTAATCACAAGTTACGCAAGAAACAAATTAAAGTTTAAGAGCTTCTTCCTTGCACCTTGGATGAACCTTAGAAAGTATTTTGTCTTTCACTGTCGATTTTATGAATTTTCAGATTTTTAATTAATTTTCCTTCAAATTTTAAATTTCAATGATTTTAATTCCGCCAGATTAAAGTGTAAAAACGAAAATAATTTCTTGAAAAATGTACTTCTGTTTAATAACAAGTATGTCAATGATCTTAGTTAAATGCTATCCTTCAAATGCTTATCAGTTCGCTTTGTAAAAGAAAAAAAAAAGTATTTTATTTGTTTTTTATATTTTTAGTTTAAAAGTTGATTGGTTATAATTTCTTTATAGTGTGCATTTTGCTTCAAATTAAAGTCAGGTACTTATATTTTTAATACTATCAGATATTCAATTGCCCCAAATTTATGGTTTTTTCAAGGAAGAAGGGGGAGGGGGCGACAGGTGTCAGTCAGCGGCTTGAAGGGGGCAAAGAGCTCAAGAAGGTTGGAAAACACTGCTCTAAACAAAGACAGAACATGTACATGAAATTTTCCTTTTCCCTCTCATTCAGATAGACTCGTCTTAACAGGTCGTTTAACTCGTCATTTGCCAATTCCATAGCAAATGTGGGTAGACAGTACATGTACTTTCTCTTCTTGCAAATTTTTTTAATGTACCTTATGATCACTTTTTTATGCAGTCAGTTCTTGGTCTATTAAGTAAATTTGAATTACACATTCCTTTCTCGGTCCCATCTATCACTTGATTTAGAGGTGCAACTGCACGATGAACGTTGAATTTAAAGTGAAATAAGGATTTATCTGAAACATAATTAACTGCTAGCAGCTAGAAAAATACAAAATAATGAAGAATTGAAACAATAAAGAGAACACTTATTAAAAATCAAGTATATTCCACACCAAAAAAGTAACAGTGAGAATTTAACAGCTAAAGTTAGGGATAAAATTTTTTAAACGTTAGCTTATAACATAATTGAAATATTTACAAGATACAAAGGAACTGAAATCTCAAACACAGCATAAAAATACATGCTTTTGTTTTTATGAAAATCATTCAAAACACATAATTACCTGATACACATGATGAATATCAGCTGGTTTTCCAGTAAGAAATGCAGATGGAATCCAGACATTTATCAATGGCCTCAACGTTGCTGTTTGAGAGGAACTGTAAAAAATGATAAAATAAAACTTTCTCTAATCGAATGTCTCATTAACTTTTTTTTAGAATTATTTAATTTAAAAAAATATTTATTTAATCACTACACATCACTTAATGTTTAGATTTTCGTCATTCTATTGTAAAACAAAACCTTTACCAATGCAGCTAGCATACCAGGGCAAAACCGCTTCTTTGGATACAAGATAATTTAATTATATGTTTGGCAACTTGGAACTTTTCCTGACACTCCAGCTGTATCATAGTAAGGTTACTTCCCACATCATATAGTAAAAGAGTGCAACAAAAATGGATTAAAATTGTCTGATCAAAATAACTTTAATAAATAAGCAGAATAACAGCCACACCAGTTCCAAAAGGAAAAATTTAAGGTAAATTGAAAATAAAAGCAGGATCATATTGTTACTTGAATATAAAATTGACGCTAAAAATTCTTTTTAAAAACTACACCAAAAAAATTAATTCCAAGTTGAAAAAACTAAATGCCTCAAAAATGAAGCAAAAAAGGAACATTGTACATAAGTAAAAGAATTTGCTCTAAAAATATTAATTTTTTTCGTGCTTTACTAAATAGCTAGAACAAAAGTTTTTAAAATGAAAATTACAAATACAGAATGTGATCTTTTATCTAAATTTAATATCATAATTAACAATACAATAAAGATTATTTAAATTAACTCAACAAAAATAATCATGCTTTTTGTTAGAGCAGTAAAGATTCATGTATGTTTTAATGCATAAAACATATTTATTTATGCAGTTCTTAGCAAATTCCAGCTGGAAAAAACATTGACAAGCACAATTGTGAATACATTGGTGCTTAAAATAGAAAATTTTACTCAATTTAGGGATTGAATTTAAAAAAGGCCACGATTTTTGCAATCGTACAAGATCCCCCCTCCCTCTTCCCCCCTTTTATTGTTGAAAGAACAGTAAAAATAAAACATGATTGTTCCAACTGTGATCATCTGCTTCTGAAAATATTCATTTCACATCATTTTCTAAGATCAAAAGGAGAATAATAATAATGATAAATGTTACATACGCATCATAATCTGAAGTGATGCTCAAATCGTCATCTGATGTTTGGTTATCATCAGGAAGCTTTTAAGAAAAAATATTTCATCACACAAAAATAAATATGAAACAAAAAGCTCTTATTATAAGCTATCTTAGGAAACATAATAATAGACACTAAACAATTATACATTTTCAAAAAATAACTCGGTATTCACTCTAAAAAACTTTTATCTGGAGGTGCTGTATTGCAAATACATAGTATAAATTAAAATTTGTTTTACGGAACATAGGAGCCACTTTGTAAGATTTCTCCAAGGTTTCAAAATTTCTAAGCTAAAGTAACAACAAAAGAAAATAATACTGAACATGAATATGCAATTTCCAGAATTGATGAACTTCAATTTCAAAATTATACAGCACAATATTGATTGCTCTCACATCAATATGAAAACTACCTGATCTAAGCTATTAAGTTAGCAACATAAAAGAACCCCAAAAGCTGTCTCACACAAGTGTTTAAATAATGAATTCATTTTGTTTTGACTTTACAAACAGCAGTAGCTAATGTGGACATCCTAATTTCTCCACTTTTACGGTACTACCATTTCTACTGCAAAACCAGAACTGACAGGCACT
Organism: Uloborus plumipes; assembly: GCA_038373865.1. Lineage (NCBI taxonomy): Eukaryota > Metazoa > Arthropoda > Arachnida > Araneae > Uloboridae > Uloborus > Uloborus plumipes. The sequence goes on along the minus strand of JAXGGA010003356.1, from coordinate 5,911 downwards.
AAGGTTGTAATACAAAATGATTAGTTTCAAAATTTTAAACTTCCCTAAATGAATATACCCTTTTTTCGATGTTGTACAGAAACAAATGAATTTATAAAACAAAGTTCTGGAATAAAGCTCAATGACTTCGCTGAATACCTTTCAAAATGTAAAATAAAATAAATCCAACCTAGCACAGGATAGAATAATTCCTTCCCCCTTCCCTTTTCTATTCCTCAACTTTTATTTCTTCATTGTGACAGAGTGTTAATGTTGAAAATTGTGTCTTCCCTCTCGTTCAATCATTTAAAATAAATGAAGAGTTTACAGTTCTACCTTAATGTTGGAATCAATTCACAATTCAAATAAACTACAGGAGGATCTGCAGGCTCTCTATAATGACGGCTGAAAGAGGTAAAAAAAGACCGTGCCACTTATGTAGGATATATATAAGACAAGCCTTGTCTACTTCTGGCCGTGATAGAAATGTCTGACCTCTTCGGCTAACTTCTTAAATCACCACAAGTTGGCAGATTTAAGCTCTAGAACAGCAAATACTTTTAGAGCTCACATACTTTTTTTCTTTTAATTAGAATGAAATCAAATTTAAAAACAACTACAAAACAAATATGCCAAAAACTTATATAAAACAATAGTTTTTGCAATGGCAATTTCAGCAAGTAATAGGAAAGGTAAGGTTAGAAAAATGTCGTTTGAAAAACAAACAGCTGTAGTCTTAATGATCATTAATAAAGGATTACAAACACACATTGGAACACTTTCAAATAGCTTATTAATCTTCAAAGATAAATTTGATAAAAAGGTTCAACCAACGTAGACAAGATTTTTTAAGGGAATAAAAACATTTTTCTTTAAATACAACATAAACATGCTTGTAAAATATTGCTTATACTAACTATTTAACTTACAGGACCTCTTAGATCGATTAATTCTTCTTTCAATCTTCGTATGACAGCTTCACGCTGCAAGAGTAATCTGTGTAACCTATCATTAAATTCCATCAGTTCTCCATGCATCTCCGCAACCTAAAATAAAGTTGCTTTGATTAATAATCTTAAAATTGTTGGAAAAAATTGTAATTTTTGTTTCAGAATATTAGGTATTATGCCATACATATTAAGGTGGCCCAAAAAATCAAGGTTTTGAATTTTCAGGTTCTCACTCACCAATTTTGCTCCAATACGTGTAATGTAACTACAGCAAAATTTAATGACAATATATTTAGAGGCAGCTAGAATTTCATAATTTGTGGTTATTTTGTCACCTTTTGGCTTTTAACTTACAAAGGAGCTTTTTTTAAAATAATATACAAAAACGATTTTAAATTACAGCTAAATAACTTTTATATGTTGAGATGGGAGCTATATTTGTAGGTAAAAGACCAAAAAATAAGAATATAATAAAAAATTATGAAACTTCTTCGTTCCGCTAAATTTTAGCTTTTTGCTACCTTTCCATATATTTTTTTGTTTGTGATTAAGTCCAATTATTATAGTGTTCCAATAACTCAGCTATTTACAGATATATTGGAACACTAAATACATTCATGAACTTTTGGCATTTTGTACTAACAGAGTTCAACTATATCTATGTTTTATACTGTCTTACCATTCTTAACTTCTAATGAAACAATGCACAAAATATTATTAATGAAACTACTTAATGTTAGGCAGAATACAGGAGCTGAATTACATAATTAAATGTTATAACTATTGATAGAGTCAAACCTTGTTAATTTGAACACTCTTAAGACAAACTACATTTGCGATCCTCATCCTATTGTTTGTTGTTGATTGGATGAGACAAACAGTTAAGACAAATTGATATGAAAGGTTTCTTGGAGCTTGTTCTAACGATTTTTGACTATTACTTTTATAGCCAGATGTTAGATGCTTATGAGCCACTTTTGGCCCATGGAACATAGTTCACAGACTCCTGCTTTACCTTATCATCAGGAGCATGTAACAACTCCATTTTATGAATATAAGATCAACTCAGGCCCGTCATTGCCCCCCTCCCCGGCTTAGAGAAATCAATGTATTTACCTCTAAGTGGGCGTGGCGTTTGATGTTTTCCGATGAAATTGCATTGTTTTTTAACCCTTTGCCCCTTCCCCCCTGGAAAAACTTGAAATAACAGCCTTGGATCAACTATAGTGCCACAATTGTCTAACATAACATTTTCGTAAGTCGTAATTTTCGTAAAAATAAAGACATTGGAGATTTCAGCTGAAAATTTTGCAAATTTTGTATCAAGAGATCCTAAAGCAAGAACACATACATGTTGCAAAGTTTAAATTTTTGCGATTAGGATAGGAGACTGAAATTTGAAGCCTTGCAATAACAAAAGCTTTTACAGTATCCAATCTCGTTACTCATAATAATAAAAAATCAGGAACTAACATTCATATTCAAATATATACCGAGATCAGTAGAATACAAACTAACCAGCATGCAAATTACTATGCTGGTAAATAAGAGAAGACTAAATGCATTAAAATTGTAAACCATGCTAACTACTTTAATTGGCTTTTCTGATCATACACTACGAGACTACAAAATATTCAAGTGAGGTCAAACACAGAACATTTCTATTAAGAATACATTTTTACAAATAGACTTGACCAAACCAAAGACTAGTAAAATGATCTCTTAAAGATTTAGAACATCACAATTAGTATTGCATTAAGTTCAATACCAAATACGCAAACATACCTGAACTAATTTCTTTTCATACTCTGAAGCTTCAAACTGATGATCAATAAAAAATTTAGGTTCAGGAATGGGTGGCTGAATTTCTCCCACGATTGAGGTCACTAATATATCATAGAAAAAATAAATAATAAAAATGTGAACACAGCACAAATTTATCACGAACTCAAATTAACTTTAAGTACCAAGAAAACAAATAATTAATATCTATACCGAAGCAAATGGCTGCCTGTTCTTTGCAATGACCAGTCACACTGAAACTGTGGTATTATAGAAATACAGAATGTCTATTCTGATTGGTACCTGACCATTTGATTGCTGGTAAACATCACAGAAGCTGGAAAAAAGCAGAAGATAAGGCAAATCTTTCTGCTTCACGACAATGCGAGCTCTACTGCATCGCCTCAAACAAAAGAGTTTTTGACTAGTCAAAACATCAAGTTGATGGGTAAAGCCTCGTACAACATTGGCTACACTTTTTTTAATTCGCGAACATTTTAACTAAATCACATGATCAATGATTTTTGACACTTAAAGATGCGATTGATGATTTTAAAATGCATGTTTTTGAGTACCTGAAACTGCAAGGGAAAAATACTTCCAAAATTGTTTGATACTCCTGCAAAAGTGCATATGTCTTTTTGAAAAATAGTAACAAAAACAATAAAACCAGTTTTGATCATAAATATTTGTGTTTTTCATTACTAGGTCAGAAATATAAATAGCAACCCTAGTATAGGCTTTGTTCCCTGATTTAAAACAGTAAAATTACACAAATAATTGTGCAAAATAGAAAAAGAAAATTGATAAAATGTTACATCCTAACAGCAAAGCAATGTAAGAAAGCATGCAAAAAGAAACTTGTACACTTACATTCTTGAACTTTACTACTATCATGTTTTAGCATTTGTACGGCAGTAATATATTTCTTCAACTGATGCTTTAATAACTCATTCTCCCTGGGAAAGAAATTTTCATTTTAATATATACAATAACGTAAAATAAATTGCAGAAATTATGTTTCAAAAATATATTTGCCTTGTGATAGTCTGTACTTTTATTTCTAGCCTTTCAATTTTTTCTTCATAAGTTCGTTTTAAGTCTTCCATCTCAGCTCGTAAACCAGCGCCCATTTCCATTTCTCTTTCTAGTAAATTTCGCAATGCCCTATGGATGAATACATATTTTTACTAGTATCAAGTTATTTTAACACTAATCTCTACAACAGGAATAGCAATAAGTAAATTTAATGTAGTTAGAGATTTTAGGTACCTTTTTTTCATATTCGTTAACATTTGGACTGCTATCAAACTTCGGACAATGTTAAAAATAAGCAAACACATTTAAGGTATTTTGTAATCAAATATTTCATTTTGACTAATTTCCAAAGCTAACTGTGAAATATGATGCATGTAAATTGGAATTAAACCCCCAGGGTTTAATTCCCAAGCAAGCTTGATATTCATTTTAGCAACCCCATGAAAGGGTGAAAGACCTAGTTGACTGTGCTCAACCTGAGAATGAATCCTAAGTGTGCGGTATGGAAGCACAAAGCACTCCCATTAAAAAAAATCTATTACTACAGTTTTATTTTTCAACACTAGGGGGTTCCGCCCCTTGCTCGCCCCGTTTATTGCCTTTGGCGGCTCAATCCCCCACCTGCTTCTGGTGGTTTTGATTCAAATTGACTATATGCCACTGAAAACGGCGTCCCCGCTGAAAAAGTATATTCTGATATAAAAAATGAAAAAAATATGTACATAATTCAGCTTTATTTGTCGAACAGGACCTTGTGTTCAACAGTTTGGTTGAATGTAATATAATTTTGCTTCAGGTGAGCCTTGAAAAAAGGCTAAATTATAATCACTTCTATCTCCTGTTATAATTAACGGAGAGAAATTTAACAAACATCTTCTCTTTTAGAAAAATATCTCTTTCCAAATATATATAACATTAGGGAGTGGAGATATTTTTTGGCCCCCTAATTTGATAAAGTATATGAAATTTATGCTTCAAAAATTATTTTAAAAAAAATAAATTCGAAATTAAAAAAAAAGGCTCCGAGGTGCAAATCTACAGGGTTCGAACTAATTTTGTACCAAGTTTCAAGTTTGTAAGTGCTATGAGGCCGCCTGGACGCAGGCCAGCCACAAACATCTTACTTTTTTTTAATATAATAGAGAAACGTAACAAAAGCTAAGTTGTCTCATTACAACAACATGCAGCAAAAAAATACTAAATGTAATAACATGAGGTAAGATATCTTCATTCAATAAAAGACAAATAATATACACAACACAAAATAGAGATTTTGAGTTCAGTTTAATGTTAACATTGGATGTGTTCAAAGTTTAAATAATTTATATTAGAAAACAATAGTTAAGTACTAATGAGCTAAATCCTTACCCATTCTTTTCTTCACTTTCTTCTTTTTTCTGCATGACTGACAATAAAGCTTCTCGTAACTCATCTAAGAAAAATCAACTCTAAGAATGAAATATTAAGTACAAAACACAAAGAAATTTAAAAAATTCATACAGAGGTACAGAAAAAATTTTAGCGCCTCCCCCCCCCCAATTAGAAAATAAATAGTATTTCAAAAATAGCACTCCATTACCAAATTTACAGAATAGAAGGATTAATTCCAAAACTAAAATATTACAGCAATATTAAATGTTTTAATTAGGCTGAACAAACTTATAAACATTAAAGATTAAACATTTTTAAAACACTTAAGATTTTGAATTCTGAAAAATCCTTAAACATACCTGCAGTCATTGTTAGGGTTTCACTTCTACTTCTAGGTTGAGTTTTTGAAAGTCCCTGAGAGCTGTTAGAGGAAACCGACCACGAAGGAATGCGTTGAGCTACTGCAAGGAGCAGCAACAGCACTATCTACATCCTCACAGTAGCTTGGTATTGAAATGGAATCATCTAAATGGTTATTATAATTTTATTATAAAATCCATGTAAGAATGTTTAAGACTCAAAGAAGAAAGGCTGCCATACAAAAAATACACTGATTTTGAAACAGATTAAGACAGCATAACACATTTGTACAAGAATTTTGAGTAAATTCAATGAACAATATATCTGTAGCTTAGTTAAATAAATTTGAACCAAAGTTTCAAATAAGATTAATTTTATCATGTAATAATTCTCAAATATAAAAGTTAAATACAGTAATTTTCAGAAAAGTA